>JACXGJ010001200.1:56648-90808 GCA_016801105.1 Esox niger
CAGGATTGTTAGGAGAGGATATAATCAACTATGTGTGTGTGTGTGTTTACATCTATTGATCCAAGCAAAGAATGTATTGGAGACCCCAGTGTGGAAGAGTAGAATACAACATGTTATCGGTTAGGCTACAGCATGTGACTGTTAGAGACAATCACGCACAATCTAGACAATGAGCAACGCATCACGAGACGTAGAGAACAAGAGATGACCGGACTTGGAGATAATGCATAGCTCAGGGTCCAACTTAAAATGTCTGTATAAAAGAGGAAGACGAAAGGCAAGAGTCAGACTCATTGGTAAGCGGGTCTCCAGATATATCTGTTGTACGCAATAAAGTGCGTTAATATTGAATCTGTCTTTGGTCTAATTCTCTTCTCATCAACTTACTCGGGTGGAGCAGGTTAGGCTGCAACACACCTCATACATTCATTATAAAACACTTTGAATATGAATGTAAGTTACTGTGTTAGCTAACGTAAGGTGCTGTCTTATGCTAGTTAACATCTAACATCAGGCTCGCAATTGCAGTTAATGTAGGAAACCACTGAATTTCAACAATGTTTGCCATGCATTACTGCACTTTATAGCATGTCATCCTGCAACTCAGCGTTTTGTGGAAAGTTGAGACCAAGCCCAACATTGGCTATGGACCCAAAAGTGAAAGGTTGGGGTATACCATTTTTTGGTAATATATTTTAATCCATATACTGGTTTGTTAGATTTCTAAATGCTGATTGTTTGAAAGCCATTTAAAATATAGCATATATCAATTATAAGACACTTTCCTGAAGTGATTTTCTTGTGCATGTGCCCATAATAATGCATGGAACCAATAGTGACTGCATCTATCTACTACCATTTCAACTCTCTACAAATACACAACAATGTTATAAATAAGTTTAGCATGATTTTTAAAACCTTTATAAAGAAGTGCTTAAACCAATCTTTACAAATCACAAGTGTATGTCAATTTTGATATAATGGGTTACAGTTGAGTGATTTCAGCCATATTTAAGTTACATGGTTACTAATGCTTTACACATTCAAGTAATGCTTCTGCTAGCATTTTGAAGCATTTATAAGATTTTAAGCGGGACCCATTAGATTTCATGCAATTGTAACTTTTAATCCTCTCTTAAATATGATTTTTTACTTTAACGGAATAAACACCTAACAATAATCTAAACACAAATCCCTAATAATAAGCCAAATATCAAGCCCAATCTGTAACCTTTTGAGGTTACACTTCACCTATAGCCAATTATCTTCCCCATTACAAAAAAATACTAATTGAAGTCAGTGAAATCAGGTAAAAAAAATTGTTTGTGTTTGTCTCTGTGTGCATGTGTGGATATCTATACAGAGTTATGCAAGTTCAGTGCTATCCATGTGTGTGTAGGTTCGCAGTTGATACAAGGCTTAAGCTTTTTGCCATGTTTAATTAAGACCTAGCAATTAGTGTCCTGTGGAGTTGAAAGAGAGGTCAGTTGTGCCTCTAGCGATATACTACTCTTTCATTTACTAATCTCATTAATCTGGGCCTGTGAGAGAGGCAGCGGATGTTGTAGTCCCCAAAAAAAACAATTAAACTGCCATGGCTCATAAAACCTGCTTTTCTGGAGGCTCATGGAGGTCAAATGTCCTGATATTGGGACACTGTGTTTATGTTTTATAATTTTGGCATTTCCTGTGGTTTCATTTGTAACTGCAAATTGAAGCATTCGTTATGATTTAAGGCCAAACGGGAAAACGGTGTGTAAGTGTGAAGTTAGATACACATTGTCTCACAACTAACATTGTTCAGGAATCAAACAAGATGCTTGAGTGAATCATCTATTTAAGTTTTGTTTGTGCGTGTTTATGTTTGTATGTGCATTTACATCATTAGGTGCATGCATGCATGCTTGGATACACATGTGTGTGCTTGTGCAGTATGAGGAGTGAAACACAAATGTGCGTCCCTGTTCTAGGCCAACACCCATTGATCCATCTGAGCTCGTTGAAAGGTGGCTGTGCAAATCCAATGAGAGAGACTGCATAAAAAGGCGTCTTTGTGGCCCATTCAAGCCAAGCCTCCATTGTATCCTTCTTTCAGTAGCCCTGTCAATGGGCCAGCCTATTTGGAAGACACCAGGAGATTAACTGCACAGGCAGTTTATTAAGTGCTGATGAAATGGCCCCAAAAGCCACTGATCAATGGCATAAGTCTACAGTCTCCTCCTTCACATGTATCTCAGTCTTGGTTTATACCATTAATGAGAAGGACACCCACAACACTCACCCCATATAATCTGAGGGCAAATATTTCTTTTGACTAATTCAAAGTCAGTTACAAACACAGGACACACGACTGGGGTTATAAACTCTCAGATTTATGACTCTACAAGCCTCTCATTCACATCTTGTCCAGTATTTGCTGTTGTTTCTGAATGAGACGTGTTAAAGTGTGTTTGAAACAATATACAGCTCAGAAAAAAATTAATAGAGGAAATAAAAGTGTGCAGTGGTCTCTTATTTTTTTCCTGAGCTGTACATTTGTGACTAAGGCTTTAATGTGTGCTTTAAACAGTATACATTGGTGACTGCTAGACAGAGGCTCTGTGTAAGTGCAGAAGCTTTGTGTAAGTGATGGTTCTGTAATGCTCAGTACATCATAACATTCAATATTGAATGAATACACTATTGCCTCATGAATCCAATCATCAATCTTCAAAATGTTTTTTTTCTTTTCTAAAGTGGTTTGCTGATTAATAATTATTTTCATGCTACGAATGTGAAACAAACACTTGTTGGTCAGAATACTGAGGAAAATAATGTATTTATTTCAACTTTCTAATTTGTGTGTATGTGTGATCCAAATTCATATGTACGTGTGAGAGGGAGTTACTTCTTTTGTGGAGATGTCTGGTCCCCAAAGGAACCCATTAACTTGGATCACATACAGACACATTATGAAGTTGAGAGAAATTCAATATTTTGCTTTTGGGGGGAAAGACCCACAGACCCTTTACCAAAAGTGGCCCCACATACATATAGTGGGGAGAACAATATGATACACTGCTGATTTTGCAGGTTTTCTTACTTACAAAGCATGTAGAGGTCTGTAATTTTTATCATAGGTAAACTTTAGCCGTGAGAGATGGAATCTGAAACAGAAATCCAGAATATCACATTGTATGATTTTTCAAAAATGTATGTGCATTTTATTGCATGACATAAGTATTTGTTACATCAGAAAAGCAGAACTTTTTGTACCGAAACCTTTGTTTACAATTATAGAGATCATACATTTCCAGTAGTTCTTGACCAGGTTTGCACACATTGCAGCAGGGATTTTGGCCCACTCCTCCATACAGACCTTCTCCAGATCCTTCAGGTTTCAGGGCTGTCGCTGGGCAATACGGACTTTCAGCTTCCTCCAAAGGTTTCATATTGGCTTCAGGTCTGGAGACTGGCTAGGCCACTCCAGGACCTTGAGATCCTTAGTTGCCCTGGCTGTGTGTTTCGGGCCATTGTCATGCTGGAAGACCCTACCCATCTTCAATGCTCTTACTGAGGGAAGGAGGTTGCTGGCCAAGATCTCGCGATACATGGCCCCATCCATCGTCCCCTCAGTACGGTTCAGTCGTCCTGTCCCCTGTGCAGAAAAGCATCCCCAAAGAATGATGTTTCCACCTCCATGCTTCACGGTTAGGATGGTGTTCTTGGGATTGTACTCATCCTTCTTCTCCTCCAAAGACGGCGAGTGGAGTTTAGACCAAAAATCTCTATTTTTGTCTCATCAGACCACATGAAGTTCTCCCATTCCTCCTCTGTATCATCCAGATGGTCATTGGCAAACTTCAGACGGGCCTTGACATGTGCTGGCTTGAGCAAGGGGACCTTGCGTGTGCTGCAGCATTTTAATCCATGATGGTGTAGTGTGTTACTAATGGTTTTCTTTGAAACTGTGGTCCCAGCTCTCTTCAGGTCATTGACCAGGTCCTGCCGTGTAGTTCTGGGCTGATCCCTCACCTTCCTCATGATCATTGATGCCCCACAGGGTGAGATTTTGCATGGAGCCCCAGACTGAGGGAGATTGACCGTCATCTTGAACTTCTTAAATTTTCTAATAATTGTGCCAACAGTTGTTGCCTTCTCACCAAGCTGCTTGCCTATTGTTCTGTAGCCCATCCCAGCCTTGTGCAGGTCTGCAATTTTATCCCTGATGTCCTAACACAGCTCACTGGTCCTGACCATTGTGGAGAGGTTGTTGTCTGTTTGACAGGTGTCTTTTATACAGGTAACAAGTTCAAACAGTTGCAGTTGATACAGGTAATGAGTGGAGAACAGGAGGGCTTCTTAAAGAAAAACTAACAGGTCTGTGAGAGACGGAATTCTTACTGGTTGGTAGATGATCAAATACTTATGTCATGCAATAAAATGCAAATTAATTATTTAGAAATCATACAATTTTCTGGATTTTTGTTTTAGATTCTGTCTCTCACAGTTGAAGTGTACCTATGGTAAAAATTACAGACCTCTACATGCTTTGTAAGTAGGAAACCCTGCTAAATCGGCAGTGTGTCAAATACTTGTTCTTCCCACTGTACATGTTATGGGCATACAGTACATATCCACATAGGCCCACAGCCTTTCACTGGTTGGTCTGAAGACTTTTACAGTATAAGACAACATGCATGTCACTCTTAGGTATGTTAAGTTTGTTTGTCTTGATGACTATACTTTAAGATAGTGGTCCACTCAGTTTTTCCATTGCAACCACCTAATCAGGGACTTCTCCTTATTTTCCACCTCCTCATTAACTGCACCCACCTCATGTCCCAGGTCTATTGAAGGCATGTCATTTGTTGAGTGGAGTCCACCTGTCTGCAATTAAGGTGTTTCCCATGATTTCAGGTCCTATTATTTTCAGGTCTCGCGGAGTTCTCACAGTTGTGTAGTACACATTCCCAAAAACTGCAACACGAAGAGAAAGGAACATTCAAAGAAAATCCAAAATAAGGTTCTTCAAAACCACCCATCAGGGCAAAGATATAAGAACATGTCCAATGTACTGAACCTCCCCTGAAGCACAATAAAGTCCATTACTAAGACATGGAGAGAATATGCCACAACTGTGAACCTGAATGAACAGCCCATGAACATACTGTCAAGAAGGGCACTAGTTAGGGGGCCACCAAAGGAGATACAGTAATCCAAGCCTGAGCTTGGAGACACTGTGCATACTAGAGCAATAGACTGGGTGCTACACAAAGATGTCCTTGGGAGAGCCGGAAAGAGAAAGCCGTTGTAACTTATGCAGTCTCAGGCAATCAGTCCTTTTCTGTTTTGTTTTTGTAATTCATTTAGAAGAATTCATGCATTTTGATTTCACTTGGACGTTATGCACTTTTTTGTTGGTCAGTGGCAACAGCTCCTGATGAATTATTTTTGATATATATCCCTTTTTAATGAGCATGGATTCAAATTATTTTAAGTTTTCTTAATTTTATGTTTTATACAGTGCTTTCAGGAATTATTCAGAATCTTTTAATGTTTTTCATGTTGTTGTCTTATAGATTTATTTTATTATTAATTAAACATATAATTTTTAATACATTAAACATATCATTTTTAATACATTAAACATACATTTATAGCTATCAGCTAAACTCAGTACCATATATATGGGAAAAACCCATTTGTAATAATGTGTGCCAATTTCTTGACAATACAAAACTGAAATATCTCATGTACATGAACATTTTTGTGAGCTCAGGTGCATCAAATTCTGGATGTCTGGATGGCCTGTAGCCTGAAAGACTTACATTACTGTATCATGAAGATACATTTTCTATGGTCTGATTACACCAAAATCAAACTATTTGGCCTGAACACCAACTGCTTCATCCTTTGAAAACAAGGTAAGACCATCTCAACTTGCTGATACCATACATTACGGTGAAGGATGGTGGTCTAGACATCATGCTGTGGCGATGCTCCTCAGGAACAGAGACTGGGAGACTGTTCAGGACTGAGAGAAAAGTGAACAAAGCAAAATACATAGAAGTCAATTAAGAAGCCCTGATCCAAAGTGAAGTTCATAATTGAACGTCTCTAGGGATACCAGATGCTCCACGACAAATATGGTAGAGCTTAAGTGGATCTACAAGCAGGAAATGTGAAAAACTGACCTAATCCCAGTGTTCAAAGCTTGAGGAGGCATACCCAAGAAAACTCAAAGCTGTGATTACACAAGGTACTGAATAGGTCTGAATACTTACATACGTGAGATATTTCAGTTGTCGGTTTTGTTTTCAATAAAATGGCACAAATTTCCCCCAAAATATTTTCACTGTCATTATGGGGGATTGTCTGTAGATTGATATAATTTTTTTTATTCAGTGGGAGATTAATTGTATGTCAAAACAACATTTGGGGAAAATGAAGGGGTCTGAATACATTGTATATAGCCATATATGGTTCTCATACTGATGGTGGAAGATAACATTTTAGTGTTTAGTGTCTCTTTCTGTCTCTTTTTCTGTTCCCTGATTCGATTCGATTAATCCTTTGCTTAGGTCTGGTTCAGCAACCGAAGGGCCAGGTGGCGTAAACAAGCAGGAGCCAATCAGCTGGCAGCGTTCAACCACCTGTTGCCAGGTGGATTCCCAGGCAGTGGCATGCCTACGCTACCAACCTACCAGCTCCAAGATTCTGGCTACCCGACGACCACACTTTCACAAGGTATAGACATCGCTACCATCACCTGCAAACACATGCCATGTAACGCTGAGGTCCAAGTGCCATTGGTTAGCCGCAGAGTGCTTAGCGTGACCTAATACTCATTTCTTTTAAGACATCTACTTTTTAGACATGTTAGAAAACACCATAGTTGACATTACGATCCCACGATGATGCATATGATGTCATCCCTCCTGCCGGTGCCCCTTCTGTCCGAACCCCAGATGGCAGTGGCACGGTTCACCGCCCCCAGCCATTACCACCATCCACCATGCACCAGGGAGGGCTGTCAGGAGGGGACAGCGGCTCGGCCTATGGCCTGTCGTCCAACCGCCACAGCTTCCCCAGCTACTCAGACTCCTTCATGAGCCCGTCGACACCCAGCAACCACATGAACCCTGTCAGCAACGGCCTCTCCCCACAGGTAGGAGCCAGGGTCTTGGTTTCACTCCTTTTTAGGTGCGTGTTAACACACCTGTGATGTGTGGACGTAAACCATTTTGAAGGGAGTACTTCCATTGCCCTTTCAGTTATCTCGACGCAGTGCAGGAAAGCATAGACGTATTTTGTATCACACCTGCTGCAAGAGTGTAGACCGATAGGCAGGTGACCTACTTCTCATCCCACTGTTTACTGTTTCGTGTTCGATCTCTAAAAAGTTTGTCGATTGCATTATTCCAGAACATGCATTCTTGCAACTGGAACTGTTTTCTCTTTTTTGTTTAACTCAAATACCCAGTTTCCGCTGTTGAATAACGCACAGTAGCCTGCTTCTGATTAAGAGGGTCTCCTGTGTCTTCGACTGTAAGTGTTTTACTAGTACAGAAGATGAGAATATCCTCATGTTGCAGAGGGATTTTGAATGATAATATTTGACAATTAATTTCATCTCGCATCCCTGAGCCTCAAATAAAATTAGAAAGATTGTTCGACACATGTATTCAAAATGAATTACTGTTTAAATGAAAAACCAACAGGGCAAATCCTTTGCTCGACCCAGTCAGCACTACAGGAATAAATTAATAGGAACATATACTACAAAAGAAAAGACATAATCACACAAAACGAATGAGTCCTATCAGAGAATTGTCGACTGCCACCATAGTTTTTGGAATTTAGATTGTCCTAATGCTTTGTAACTGATAAAACCAAGCTTACCAACGTCTCTTTCATGAAAAATGATGTAGCAAAATGAATATATTGACATATTTAAAACGATTATATACATAATGTCAAAGAAATGTAACAAGTTAATAGGTGCTTCATCTTGAACACTTTTTAGAGGTTAATACTTGAATCTTGGATTGGGTTTCTCTTCTTGGTCATCTCTTATAGAGGGATAGTGGACTCGTTTAGGGACTGTTAGACTGCTCTAATTAATTGGTGTCAAAGTCATATGTCCTCGTATTTTTGCAGAGCAATTGTTGTGCATTTGTGATTTGAATACTGATGAGCAGGAAATGACATACAATTACCCACCAGAACTGGGCAGTCCAGCCCACCCGGAGAAACGAGATCTGACTAACAAGCATAAAATAAGATTGAAATTGTGAAAAGAGTTGAAAATGAAATTCAATGCTGCATTTGTTTGCAATTACCTCTGTGTTCACACATTTTATTGCCCCCCCCCAAAAATAAATATTTCTCAAAGCAGATTGTGAAAACTGGTATTACTTCCAGTCTCTTTTTCCGGTGGAGAAGAGAAGAATTAAGGATTTTGGTGACAAAAAAGAGATTTTCTCTTGTACTGGAGAGTTGGGGGATAAGAGGCGCGTTCCTCAGCATTTTCTGATTGTTAATCGTAGTGGTAGGGCTTTGGGAGGCTCATGCTTAGCGCTGCAAACCTGCATAAATATCAGGGACATGGGACAGCTTTTTCTTCTTATCAACATGACTCCTGCTCTCCCTGGCTTGTTCGTAAGAAGAACAGATAAAATAACAAGACTTTCCTGTTTTACATTAGGGATTACGACGCCATAGCTCTCAAGCCTACTGTATGGGAAAGAAGAGGTTTTTCTATTAAGAGGGGCCTTCACTTTGATTTTGCATACACATATATGATTATGTATAAACGATGGAATTGAAAATGTATTTATTTTTCTAATTGGAAATAACAAAATGAAGAATATTGCAAGTTCTCATTAACATACACAATGTCAACATGCTGCATTTGCATTTGAAGTGACAGAAAATATAGAAGTAATATGATTTCATTCATACCATATGAAAAATAAGTCAGATGTAATACAGTTCAAAGCCAATCCATTTCAGTAGATCTAGAGTGAAGGTTTGTCATCTGTGTCAACTCTATCCAGCCTCCCCTCCCTGCAACTTTCTATTTTTCCCTCCCTCTTTTTGACTCCTTCACCCTGGTCCACATCTGACGTGGCAATCCCATCAGTCCTCTCTGACAGCAGGACTGTCACAGTGCAGCCCTGCAGACCACACTATGCATTGCACACTTAAACCCTTGCCATGCCCCTCCAGACATAAATACCATCCCCCCTTCGTCTTCTAGTCCGTCTCCCTCTTTTCTGCAGGGAAGCTTCATGGCATCTCATGAAAAAGCTGACCTGCTTTTTTTCCCAAAATGAAAATTCCTGCTATTTCTTTTTGTATCTTCCCCTTTCCTCTCTGTGAAATGTTCAGTTTTACCATTCTCTTGTTCTTTCTGTGGAGTTTCTTTCTTTACTCAGTGTAAACTACAATTTTTCCCAACATACTGTAGGCTTATGCCTTCAATAAAGCATTCTATATGCGCACAGCAAAGAGAACATTTCCTTTAAAGCAGACAGGAACATATGGGGGGAGGGGAGCTTTCTCCAGCACGATTAGCCCATGCAGCCCATTTCTATGTGTGTGTGTCACACAGGGTGCAGTGGGAGCTAATGATTAGTCACAGTTCAGCTGATGAGTGACTGTAGATGTATGCAAGAGGACTATTTTATTCCAAATTTTTTCTCATTTTTGTTATTGTTGTTTGTTATTGGAAATGTCAGTAGGAATCGCCTTCAGCCAATGAAGCCTTTTAAACTTCTTCCCCAAATGCCAATTTCTGTTCAGAAAAGTTCAAAGGTAATCCAGGAGGGGCAAAGAGAGTGAATGTACACGCATGATTGCGTTCAAATGACATGAGACGATCCTTCTCCACTTGCCAGCAAAACACCTTTTTATAAAAAAGTGGCATATTGATGATTTAAAAAAAGATCCTCTGATACAGAAGCTGATACATAGTTCCATTGGCAGATTCCAAATCTGTTCCATGGTAGGATGCTGATGATAAGCATGGATGAATGTTTGCTTTGCGTTGGGTGTGGACACTTCTGCTAGCATACCAACCAATTCACATCTCCTCAACTAACTCTCTACTAACTCCAGGCTTAACTCAAAATATGTTGCTAGCCGCATCCTAACTGTAACATTGGTTACAGACAGTAAATAGTTTTTTGAATTGTTTCATGACCATCTGTAGAGAACTTACATTTGGACTGTCAAAATGACGTAGGATGTGTTCATCATATACCTGTCCCATTTGAGCTCAGCATAATAAGGAAAATCTTTTAAAACATTGACATCAAGAGAAAGCACTTAGTCCAAAGCTCATAAAAAGAATGATTGTTCATAATTTATTTGAAATTGCTTTTATTTTTATTTTTAAAGACTAAAGACTTATGATATTTCATTGTGAGATCAACCAACTTGACCCCTCCATCATGTTTCCAATCATTTACATGAGATAACAATGTTGTGAGAATCTCCAAAGAACGAGCTAGAAAATAGCCTAACGTCCATGCCCTGTGACAGGCAATAATTCAATTTGGATAGTGCATATTGCTTCTGACATCTGATGCACACACTAGACATTTTGTCCCCACCACCCTCCTGCCGCCTTTCAGATTGGCTGCAAAATAATTAGACAGACTTTTATGTAGGAAACCAGCAGCATAATGCAGTCAATTCCAAGTCCTATTGAAAGAGAGAGAAGAGCTATATGAAAATGCTAGCCTTGTGATGGAAAAATGCATTTGATATGTACAGTATGCAGCCGTATTTCTCCTTGAAGCCTGGCTACCAATCATACTTTTACATCCTCAGATTTTTCATTAAATAAAGCTGATCTCATTGAACCAGACAGATAAGAAGAAAACTTGTCACATGCTCTTGAAAAATAGGAAACATATTTCGACTTGGAAAATTATTTCATTGCATTATTTTATCTAACAATATTTAAATTCCCATTGGCACAAGTACGGGTGTGAACATTTAAATGACAGTGATATCTTGACAGTTTCTGACCTTTATTGTTTTCCACAAATTAAATACATAGAAAGAAATACCACTAACAGATCCCGATCATCATGAAAATAAGAAATAACAATTTCCTAATGCAACAATGCTGTAACATTGATAGGATATTTTTTTGCATCTGTACTGTGGCTGCAACACATAAGAAGCATAACACCTTCAGGGTTGAGGCACATATGGAGCCTGATGGGACGAAAAGGAGAGATCGCTACAGCTACAAGACTGCTGGCATGACAAACTAATGTACTGCTTGTTATTCATCTTTTCTGACTACATAACTGTATTGACAGCATTAAGCCACAAGAAAATTGAGCTAGCTAGTTAATCGTAGGTTAACTGAGAATAAAAAACGTTAAACTTCTCACACAAGATGTTGTGCACAACAAATTTGTGCCTGGACTGGATCACCAACTGTTCAAAAAGTTGTCCTATGGGAGGGACCATATGATTATGTGGGAATGTCACCCATTTGTAATATTTAGAATTGTGCAAATAATAAATGCTAATTGTGGCATTAAATGGTTTGGCAATTCTGATGGTTTTAATCATGTAAACTACAGTTTCACCTTTCATTCATTCAGTTGAGCCTGAGGCAACCTCTTCAAGCTATCAGCTAATAGCCTAAAAGTTTTTTTCTATCGTGATGAACAAGTTTAAAAAAAGCTAAATCTGAAAAAGCACAGCCAAGCTGAATGCTCACACAGCTGTCTTATGTCAATGCAGTAACACAGCGTTGGTGCATGAAGCACGCTGGATAACATATTGTGGGACATGATTGGTTGGTATCACTGCATTTTACAGCTTTTTTATTGGCTAATGAAGACCAAGCTTGTTGAATGGTTCCACCAGACCAACTGCAAATGTGGGCAGAAGTTTCAGGGAATGAGATTACCAAACTTGTAGCATTATTTAGCCTCTAACGCATTCAGATTAGTAGCCACTGTAAATAACCAACCTACCTGTATGTCCTGATCTTTTTATCATTTAGTTCTTTCATTTTAATTAATCAATTGATGAGCCAAAAAACTTCTAATACATTTAGTTGAGTGTTGATGATGTTGTGATTGGACAACAACATCGACAAGCCACATGGATTTTCTTTGTTTCATTATTTCAATAGAAAAAACAATAACAAAATGCCTTAAACTGAAGGTTTAAGATGAACTATCCGGATAGCATACATACATACGACTGCCAAACATAGACATGTACAGTATATAATACAAGACACAACACATTAACATATGCTATGAAGAGCAATTGCACGGCGTGTGTCGAATTGTGCTATGTATAAAGTCATTTGTATTCGATATTTTAACAAACTAAGTTAAGATTTACACCATTTAGGCATTTAAACACTTTTTGGAAAATAAATGCAGACATTAAATGCTTTTCATGTCATCTGCTGAATATGCACGTTACTTTATAGATATATTTGTACAATACCAGTCAAACGTTTGGACACACTTGCCCAGACTTACCGAAGAATATGTAATTCTGTTCTAATGTTTGACTGGTACCCTAAATATGTAAAATAAATATTTCTGGTCAAGGATCACTGTAGTAAATCTATATTTGTTTTATTTCAGTCCCCCTGTTTGTACCTAATTCTTGTTGACCTAAAAACAAACAATTACACACAAGCAAACCTAAACTAAAGCCAGAAATTCACCATAGAAGTCAATGAAAACACACACACAAAAAAGAAATAAGTTTCTTTCCAATTTTCATTGCTGTGGTGTTGGAGGAAGATTGGTGTTTTGGAATGGTGGAGGAGCTCTGGCTAGCATTTGATGTCAGAGTTTGTGTACTGTGTGTGTGTGTGTGTGTGTGTGTGTGTGTGTGTGTGTGCATTCTATGCATGGTATTCATTTCAGTGCTTCCGTGCATGTGTGCGTGTGTGCATGTGTGCGTGTGTGCGTGTGTGCGTGTGTGCGTGTGTGAACAAGGCTGGGGTTTCAGCACCAGGGGATCAGAGCGCTCCCTGGCTCTGCCTTTGATCCATATCCCCAGGCCTGCCTGCCTGCACCGTGCGCTGCGCCGTGCGCGCTAACTCAGGCCTCGCTAGTGATTCCTGACAACTGTCTGCCCGAGATAAGGGGAGGGGGCCCTCCTCCCTCCCCCTCCCTCCCTCTGTCCCTCCCTCCTCACCATTAGCACAGCACCCACTTAAACGAAACAAAAACAACAACAAAAAATGGGAATGAATTATATTTAAGAGTGTTGCACAGGGGTTGCCAAAAAAGAGTTACCAGGGGAGAGGAAAACGTTTTTTTGGCTCCCCCTCTCTCCCTATCTCCGTTCCTACCACCTTCGCTTTTGACAAGACACCGTGCACCTGAATGTCAATGAGAGAGAAGGAGAGATAGACTTGTGCCTCCTTAGTCTGAAACTTGAAACTTGGGTATTAAGCTCCTTCACTGGGCACCATGTCAGCTGGCAAGCTCCAGTGTCAACAAATCAAAAAGGATAAATGCATATATTTACATCACTTCCATACTTAGAGAGAGAAACAGCGGGGGAAGGGGAGAGGGGGCTACATACTTGTTAATTAGAACTCATTCTAAATACAGATGCTGTTTCAATTTGGCAAGAATAAAAAAGTAAGGAGCTTTAGAAAAGAAAAAAATGAGACCTGCTGCCAAAGAAATCTGGGAAATTTTAATCATATCCACTGGCGGAATGTATTTTTATTTGTTTTTTTTGCATACATATAGTTATTTATTCATTTTCTTCTTCTTCGTGGAAATTGGAAAATAGGACTCATCTGGTCTGATAATAATACTTGTAGGTAGTATTAGAGTTTCATTGTTTCCGCAGAATGGAAAGTCCTCTTCTCTTTTTGTGTTGCTCCAATGGAAGCACAGCCTCATAGCTCCTAAGCACTTTTGTTTTCTCACTCCATGCCTCCTAGTGGATTGACAAGACTATTGCCCAAACCGAGTATAATACTTAAAAATGACCATGTTATCACATTCCAAATATAAATTATCGATGCCAAGAGTGACTAGACATTGCAGTTTTGGCAGGTGGATGACAAATGATAGGGTGTAATATTACAATAATTTGGACTTGTTTCATCAATTTACTTTGATTGCCCTCACTTGGTATCACTGAAGCTCGTTAAATCTTAATCTACTCTTCATACTCCTGACCTCAACATACTGTTATGTCCCTCTCCCATTATGTGCCCTCACACTCAGCATTATCCCCCTCACACTGTAGATGAAAGGCTTGGGCAGACAATAAAAATGCTATTTAAATGCAAGGGTGCTTGTGTGCGGGTGAGAGATATTTTTCCTGCAGAAAGTAATGATGCTGTTGCATCCAGATAAATAGCAAATATGAGGGAAAGCGATTTACAATTATCTTGCAGAGGCAGCCAATATGAATTTCAGTAAATCCTAGAAGATGAGGATTTAAGTGGGGTAGACTGCAATGCACACTGTGGGACCCACGCAGTCGCAGATACCTATAGGATCAGTAGCTGTGTTTCCTCATTACACTCTATGGACTCTGCGTGACAGTATGTTGAATACTGATCATACAGACATATACTACAGTACACAGTATGTATAGAAACCTGCTTGTTTGACCTCTTTATGCTGATTGGCTGAAAGCGGTGGTAAATGAGACTGTATTCCCATGGGTATGATAAAACAGTTCTTTTCACTCATCTAGTTACTTAGGTAACCAGTTTATAATAGCAATAGGGCACCTTAGAGTTGGCCGTTAGCCATTCTCTTGCCTTACTTTAGATTTGGCTCCGACTTTTGTAAATAGAAGAATCTAGTCGAAGTTCTGTGTTCAAAGGTCGAAAGGTTGGACGGTGGACTAATAGGATCCTGCACCAGACACACAGAAGTGAATGCATATGTGGTACCTGTTGGCTACAAGTAGCATGTTGGTAGCTATGGAAGCTGCGATTCATTATCTTGGATGGTAAGTGCAGAATACGGTCTGCTTCAACCAGATTATATCCCTTGAGACGACATTGCCTCCCTTTTGCCTCCCTTTTACGAAATGTATACAAAACAGACACTGTAAGTAACCTGTTTTTTCAAGGATTTGAGGCTTTGTCTTTCTGTCAGCGGTCCCCAGCTGGCTGGTGCTAACAGCAGCCCTCTTCCACTCTGTATCCTGCTGAGAGCCATTTCACTGTTTATTTACATGTAATTATGAGTTCCGACGTGCCTATATTAGCACTGTCAAGAACAATTTGACCTGACATTCTCCACTGGGCCCACTCCCCACTGCTTTTAGCAAACAAAACTGCCAGCGCCTTCCCCCTCCCTCCCTCCTCTCTCGCTTCAGTGAGTTTCCACTTTCAACCACCCGGCTGCAGCACCGTCTCCTGGGCTGGTTGGGGGGAAAAGCCCACTCTGGAAAAATCATTAAAGGCCACAATTTAATTTGGTAAACGCGATAGAGCAGAGTGGCGAGAGGCAATTCAGGGAGTGGATGGTACCCCAGGGGAATACGGGGTGGGGTGAGAAAAGAATGCTTACCATGTTCCTGGCATTCCTGAATCCATCCCCATACCATTCATGTCCTACAGAATGAGTGGAGCGCTGCTACACCTTCCTAGATATTTGAGTAGCATGGGAAGAATTAACCTTTGGTTAGTGAAGGGCCTTCTAACACTTAGGGGTGGTTAGGATGCACAGAACGGATGCCCACAATGACACGGCTTCGCTCTTGTGAGTCAAGTTCTATGAATAAAGACCAGCCAGCAGTGCAGATGACAAATTTGAACATAAAACAAAAATGGACATTTCTGAGATGAATATTGAGTAATGGCACTACACAAGTAGTGGGTATGTGTATTATTGCCAGGTAATTTGCATCATTTCATTTCTAAATAGCAATATGTATTCATTCCAATTACCTTTCCAGTCAGACATGTGGGGTGTCCTTTGATACCTGCACTCCAGACATGCGTGACAGACCCCTGTCCATTTGCCTCCATCTGCCTTTCTCACTGGGGCAGGAGGAAATGTGGCAGATCACTGAGCGTCAAAGGAGACACATCGACTGCGTTACCCACAGCTTAATGTGTTGTGGCAAAACGACAGCTTGTTTGTTTTGCACACTAATCGTCATCATCTGGGCCTCTCCTGTCCCTGTTCAGTTCCTGCCACCAAACAAACACCTCATTTGAATCAAATACTGAATTCCCATAAAGCTCCGTTCCTCCGTTCCTTCATCCCCATATGTGTTACTTCAATCGTCCTCTCTATACATCTACTGAACTGCTGCACTCTCCTCAGTTGCACCATTCCTTCCAATAGTCAGCCTCAGCTCCGGCCACTAACCATCCACATTTCTTCTCTGCCTCCCAGTCATTTATTTTTTCTCAGGCCAATGCTGCTTTTGATTTTCAATTAATGTGCTGCGGCCAATGAAAGCTCTGAAATACAGCCAGGAGCCCCCTTGCTATCTACTTCCTGTCACCCTGCCACCACACTTGCATCTGACAGAGATATAGAGAGCAAGAGCTCAAGATGGGGGGAATGAACTGAGAGAAGTTAGAGAGGAAATAAAGAACCGGAGGTAGAGAAAGAGTGATAAAGGGAGGTAGACAATGAGGAAGAGAGACAGTTAGACTGGGAGTGAGAGTCAGAAAGGGAGAGATGGATGGAGGAAGATAACTCAGATTTAAACTACCAACCTTGACAAGAGACAAGGTCATAGGTATTAATTAACTTAGAACTAAATTGGAATATGTATATTTGGCCCGTCTTTGGAGGCACACAATTATTTGACTTGATCAAACAGAAATAGGATCAATATTTACAATGTTTTACCTAATGTTTAACTTTGTCTGAAAGGTAATTTTTTTAAATCTGGAAATAAGTGCTTTCACATGGTGCTTGTGACCGAAATAAAATAGCAGCTGCTCCAAGTGAATGCAGCAATAAAATCTAAGGTCACCATCATCTCAAGTTGGCTTGCTATTGCATAAGCTATACTGGAATTATCATTTTATTTTTATAACAGCATTGCTCAACGTTTGGGGTTGGTTTGTTTGCATGCAACCCTGCCTTCATGAAATTATTTTTTTCAATGATGGGGGAGTTGGAATTTTCAGGATTATTGTCTTTGACAATGAACCCATCTGGTTGCCGTAGAATGGCATAAGCTGATCTCGTAATTACTGTTGATTTCATCACATATTCTCAATTTAATGCCGCCATGCTTCTCAATTAGCTTGTTTCATTTCTGCGTCATCTGTGGAAGACACTTGCACCACTCGCTGAGTTAATTTTCATTTCCATATGAGCGACATACTCTACATTTATGTTACGTTAATGAGATTTCAACCTACATCGAAAAGCCTTCAACAAAGAACTCAGTGTCATCTTTTGACAATGGAAGATGTCTTTTTGTGGCCATACAGATAAACTGAAAACATTTGGAGGTCTCAACCTACCACAAACATTATCTATCTAGATTGAAAAGACTACAACCCACACAAGAAGCTTTTGACAAAAATCTTAAACCTCCATAAGCTGGTATCAGGGTTAGAGATCTGATAGCAAGTGGTACATGTCATTCTGTACACTTAAGCTATATTTGGAGTTTTCCAACTTCGTTCAACCTACAACCATCACAACATCCACCTTGAAATACCTGGACTCTGAATCTAGAAACCTTTATAAACTGGTTTAACGCTTGAAGATTTACTGGGGAGGGAGAGGTGTTTTATTGTAGTGTTCAGATAACCCTGTGACATTTAGAGGGCTCAGTTATTCATAATATGTGCACCAAGCTTTGGACCAATCAGGGAGCATAAGTCAACACTCTGGGGCATCTGAGTCAGGGTAAGATGAAAGGCTTATCACACACTCCTGTGTGTTTGGCAAAGGTGTTAGGTTTAGGGTAGAAGATTGAACTGGAGTTAAGGTTACGGAGGCAACATTTAGTGTTTCACCCAGTGAAAATATGATTTTGAATATTAGTAATTCTTGGGGACACCACAAGCATACAAGGTGTGTGTGTGTGTGTGTGTGTGTGTGTGTGTGTGCGTGTTTTATGTCTAACTATACTCAATGGGACCCAGTGTCCCCATGAGTATAGAAAAATGACAGGAAATTGGACTCATGGGGACCCTTTGCCGGTCCCCAAGAGGATAAAGTCAATTTCTGGCTTAGGTTTAGGGTCAAACTTACAATTAATTTTAGAGTTAGAATTGGGGTTTCTTTATGGTCCATGCATTGTTGGTTAAGTTGAGGGTTACGGTTAGGCATTACACCTAGGTAAAGTTTAGGCATAAATGTTACTTTATTGAGGTTAAGGTTAGGGTTAGGGTTAGAGTTAGATTAGGGTTTGGTTAAGGTTATGATTAGGGTAAGGGTTAGATGTCTGCTGGATGTCAATCCTATACAGCAGTCTTACATGTGCCTTTGTAGTTCCATCCATTCTTCTTCTCTCCTTCTCTACACTCACTCTACTTCCACTCCTCTCGCCAGGTCTGTGCTATGAAGGGAAGGAGGAAAGGAGAGGGAGTGAAAGAGGAAGGGCCAGATGAGGGCCAGTTGTAAGAGGAAGGTTCCCATTGGTATTGGGTTGGCTTGGGGGGAATGTTCAGTGCTGAGTGGGACGTACATGTACTTCCATGTGTGGTTCCTTAAGATGTCTTAGACCTCAGGTCTTCATCAACGTCAATAACACCAGCATACAGTAGCTCACTCTTGGTAACTCCTGCTATGAATGACCAACTGAAGCCTTGGGTTGAGTAATCTGTCATACTCTGGGAAACATTGTTGACAATGAGAAGTCTTCACCACGCTGTACAACAGGTAATGAAAATGTGTGAAAGCTGGAAGATTCCCAACAGGGTAGAAAGAGATTCTAATTGTTTAATCGTTATCAGCCAACCTCGAAATGTATAATGCCTCTTCAGATTTCAGACGTTGTTTTGTAGATGTTAAGAGGGCACAGCTTGACGTCACGGCATACTGAAACCAGCAACGTGTTTATTCCAGATTAAATAGGACATCTCATTACAATGCAAATAGTGTGTATCAGTCCCAGTCTTGTGAGACTACTACTCTATTTTGGGGTCTATTAGAAAGAGTGGTCCATTACATCGGTTCTATCTCCGCCTCCGTAACATTTACAATTCGCTCCAGCTGAGAAAAAACAGTCGGGTTTGTCTGTCTTGGTGCTGAAAACCCAACAAAGAGCAAGCTCCCATGGAACAGTCATACAGAGACAAAAAATATAATTTAACAGTTCAGGAAATTAGGATTGTATGAAAAGCGTCCTTTTTATGTTGCAATTGCACTATTTATTTATCTGAAAGGATGCACATTGTATCAATTTACACTTCTCCATTTACATTACCCCAGGCTAGCAGGCTCAGAAGTTGAGAGAATTAATTTCTTGTTTCATTATTATTTATAAAGTAATCTAGCCTATATGGTGTGTGTGTGCATGTGTGTGAAAGAGAGAGAGAGAGAACGAGAGTGAGGCAGACAGAGGGAGGCAGGGAATGCCCTGAGGCAGTGTCCTTTAAACTAGGTGCTGGCTTACATTATCTCCCCTTCCAGAACTCGCATAGACAGACGACAAATGAAAACCGAGCTACTGAAGGGAATGTTTCCCAAAATGAGAGAGGAGAGAGGGAAGGAGGGGGGAGGAGGGGGATAAAGGGGTAAGGAGGAAGGGAAAGTGATAGGGTCCTGAGGATTGGTAGTGCTGGAGAGCCACTGAGGAGGAACACATTGTTACAAAAAGAGGAAAAGTTAAGTGTGTTTTTTCAACCAGGGGGTGTTTGCACCACTTGAGAGGAGCTTTGTCCCTCTATCCCACTCCCTCCATCTCGTCCCCCTTTCCCCCCTCTCTATGCCCTTGTTGTGGTCTCTGAGTTGGAAAGCCTGGGGATATTGTTTGTCAGCCTGGGTGATTGGCAAACGTTCACTGCTTCCTCCCAGCAGTCATATCAGATACTAAGAGGTTACACTCCAACATGTGGAAAGAATATTGATTTTGACTTAGTGATGGTGGTACAAGTGGGGCAGGAAATAATAGATTATTACTGCAAGCCCATGGCCGAGGTCAATGTGACTGTCCTCCTCCATCTCTTTCTTTCTCTCCTCCTTTCTTACTTTTCCTTTCTCTCTCTCTCACACATACACACACATTCATTGCACTCATCTCTCAGACAATTTCCCTAACCTAAATCCTAACCTGAACCTCAATTACCCAACCTTCATATCTAAACTTAACTTGGCCATAAAGCCTAACCCTACACTGGTAGTGCCTAAACTAATACTGAATCCAATTCTAACAGTATTCCTAGTTTTCCCAAAATCTATCCCAAAATCGTAAATCACATTTAGGTTGTGAGGCTTCAGGTTTTACTAACTTTTTGGGACATTCTCCAAATATTCACATAGACCTTCATAGATCACACACTCATTTGTTTTTTATATGCTTGTGGTAACCCGAGAAAATAATTGTATAGTACACTATTTGTATAGAGAAACCATTATCATACACACAAAGACAAAAACACATACAAAGCTGGTTCCCAGGTAGTGTATCTAGGTTAATAGCAGAACTCTGTTGCTTCATCAACTGTGACAGGCGACAGAGGCAGCCTTGAAGAAGCTGGAGAGACTTAGCCAACAATATCCCAACAAATCTCTCCCTGAGTCTCGCATAAAGGCCTCCACTCTACCACTTGCTTTGCTATCCAAATATTCCCTACTATTTGCTGATATAATTGATGTCAATAAGGTTATGCTAAATATGAAGATTTGAATAATTTGGGCTTTGAACACAACAATGGGCTCGCCATGGCGACAGAACGCTTACCCGCTACCATGAATAGAGGTGTCAGACCCCCTTACCTCATCCACTTCGTCCCCCACACAGAGGCTTTGACACCTCCCGGGTCTCCTTTACCCCTCTTAAGGCTCTAAAGCGCCTTCCTGGTGAGACCCAAGCCTCATAAACGCTCCTCAGACACACACTAATGCCCTCACCGGGCCATGGGGGGATATTACCCCAAATTAAAGAGAAGATGGCGGCTTGGCTTGGATGAGGATTACAGGTACTTTACTAAAATAATTTCGTTACAACATTTCCTCTTGGAAATTGAAAATTTCATCCTTGGCCATCATTAATGACTTTCCTCTCTCCAGAAAGACTAAAAACTATGAGATAAAAAAAGAAATATCGGCCTTTAAATACAGTATGACACCATTAAAATAATTGGCCCTTTTATAAAAGGAGGGCCATGACTGTTGAGGAAGTCTGTGCAGAATGCAGCGTGAATTCTAATTGGAAACATATTTAGCAGAGTGCTGATAGCGCTGCGTTTAATTTAAGGGGCAGATTAAAGAAGAGTAGAGGAGAAGGAAACTGCAGCAAAAAGCCTGTTATTTTTCTCTCTCTTCCCTCCAGTGGCTTGCCTGGACCCCCCTCACTGGGTACCAAGGGGGGTACTTTGTGTCACCTGTCCCCATATAGACATGTCTTATTTATTCTAGTGTACCCATTTCACTATATGTCATTTCCCCTTGTTCACTACACTCAGTATGAAGTTCATACTTGTCCCATACACTCTATTTGTAGTGTGTACTTGACCCCTACACACTATTTGTAGTGTATACTTGTCCCCTAAACTCAATACATAGTGCAAACTTGTCCCCTACACATTATCTGTTGTGTATTATTGTCCCCTACGCTTTATATGCAGTGTGTACTTGTCTCCTACACTATGTAGTTATACACTCTAGGCATTTGTTTGCAGTGCACATATAAACATATGCATGTATGCCTGCCTGTCTGCACGCTGAAGATCAGAGGTTAACAACATCTTTGTACAACATCTTTGTAATGTAACTGGTGACCTCCCAGTCCTTCGGGGACCTCCTGTGGACCTGATTAAAAATGGCCCAGTCCTCGCTGGGCCCAGGATGCATGTGGGCTTAATTGTGTGAACCACTCTATTATTGGCTAATTGGTTTAGCAGCAAGAGGGTAGGGGAGCCAGAGGGCATCGGAGCATAGCGGAGACCCAACAGGAACCGTATGTTATAGCTGGATGGGGCTCAGAGTAGTGTGTGTGTGTGTGTTTGTATGTGTGTGTGCTTGTTTAAGTAAGTATTTATTAATTTATGAAATGCTTTATTTCTGTATTAATATTTTACTGTATTTGTGAAATACCTATATGTAGCAATATAGTACATATATTTTAGTAACCAATGGCAAATCAGGTGAAGCTGATGAAAGAAACATTGAACAGGCTATAACTCGCTCCACAATTTTCTGGACAATAAGACAGAGGCATTATCATGAAATGATCCGAGGCAGCACTGGGCAGTTTGGCACCATAAGCCCGGTGTTAATATGTGTCCTGATCTGGACCGAGGTGTAGCTGCGGTGCTGTAATCGTCAGAAGCATCTAATTGAGTCTCGTTAGGATCTCATTAATGAGCTCCAGGTGACAGAGCTCCTCTCAGAGCGAGCTGCTGGGGACACTACAGATTAGGAGAGCTTGTGGTTGAACAGACCCCGCTGCCAGAGGTGTGTGCCTGCCAAGGGAATCCACCTAACATCTCCCACTGTTATGTACATATTTTGCGCAACCATATTTTGGAGACAGTGAACCTTTGACTATTTAATTGATCTTAATTGCACTGACACATCAATCCACAGCACTCTAAACTAAACCTGTATTCCCCACTTCCCTGGCCTCCACCCTCCCTCCCAGGTCATGAGTATCCTGAGTAACCCCAGCGGAGTGCCCTCTCAGACCCAGCATGACTTCTCCATCTCACCCCTCCACGGCAGCCTGGAGGCACCCAACTCCATCTCTGCCAGCTGCAGCCAGCGTTCCTCCGATCAGTCCATCAAGACGGTGGACAGCATGGCTTCTACCCAGTCCTACTGCCCGCCTACCTACAGCACCACCAGCTACAGTGTGGACCCCGTCGCCGCCGGCTACCAGTACAGCCAATACGGACAGAGTGAGTAGCAAGCGTCGTGTTTTTTTCAGATGCGCTATGACTTCTTCTGTTGTGTTGAGGGCACACTTTAGCCTTCTGCCATTAAAAATGCTCACTTGTTTATGTTTCGGTGTCTGTGTCTACCTTAGAAGAGGCTGAGAAGGTGTGTTTGTGTGTTTGTGTGTGTGTGTGTGTGTGTGTGTGTGTGTGTCTGTGGGGGGCTGGGTGTCTGAGACTGGGATTTATTTAAGACATATAGCCTGGTTGACAGGGGAAAAGAGCTTCCCTGGAGGATGTGGAGTTAAATGTCTCCCACTGACACACACACCTCCCTCCCCAGCTGTCAGGGTGACTGACAGGTTGGCGGACATCCGTCCCGCCCACAGGTGTGCCTCTCCCACCGTTAGACCTCCACCTCTGACAGCTTCCTTTCTTCATCACTCTAAAACGCTAACTGACAGGCTAACAACACGTGTTCTACTTACCGTCAGCAGCCCTGACAGCAGTCTGGCACGGCCTCTAGTAACCAAACACACGTAGACACACACACACGGCCCCAAAACACACACAAATTAGTGTATGGCAAATATGTGCTCACGCACACCCTGCCTCTCCTGTCACACTCCATCCACTTCCTTCTCTTTCTACAAAAGAAGGGGTTCAAATCACCTGCACCGAGGAGGGGCATCCGAAAGAGACAGAGACAGTCCAGACATGCTTATAAATAGAACGAAAGACGTGCCAATAAGCTCTAATGCCAGCATGCTAATATCCACCTTCAGCAGCCTGGCTGTCGCTGCCATGTCTAAGGCTGTGTAAGCAGGCCTTCGGTTAGAGCCTTTGTTAGGCGGTGACACATTTCCACCTAATATCAACCATTTGAATTGGACACAATTTCAAACCAGCCATTTGAGGCAAGCACATAATAGACAGACTGAGACACCAGACGTCAATGCAGATGTGTCCATAGAAAAGACAGCAAAACAGATCTACAGAACATCTATACAAGCGCTTTCATCTGGAATGTTCAGTAATCTTGTTCCCAACATGGCCCATATCTAGGAAGGCAGGGTTAAGTGGGGGTCCTTCTTAGTCCTGCAACTGTGCTCCTTCCTATTCATCAGCCTGTCCTCTTTTACCCGCCATGACCCTCCAGCTCATTGGCTACACCTCTACCCAATAAGCCATTTCCAAACAATTCAATATGCATGTGGAAATTGAAACAGTGTGAGAAGTTTGCTGGGCCCTGTTTTGTCATGGGGGGAGGTAGGTAGTTGGGGTTTGACCCCATAACCCAGTGTCAGCCCGCAGGTGAGAGCACACACGTGCTCTTAATAAAGTTTGATTCTAATAGTCAGTCAGTCAATTCTGAAGAGCGGAGATCTGTCCAGTCACAGACCAGCCTGTTAGGCTAACTGGCGGACCGCCCCGGAGGGCTAGGTTTATTAGTTAGTCACACTCTGGCTGTATTGGGCAGGATGTGTGTTTATTGGACACACATACAAATGTTGTCTCTGTAACACACCCGCTGGGATGATCAAACACACGGGTACCAAAGGCAAAAAGAAACCAATTGCTGAAGGGGAAAACTTTTGCCCCGAGATTGCTGGATAAATTGTATTAATTTACTGAGCATATATTTTCATTGTGCAGTATGTTAATTATCTGTGCATTATTCTACAGCTGCCGTGGACTACCTTGCCAAGAACGTGAGCCTTTCCACCCAGCGAAGGATGAAGCTGGGAGACCACTCAGCCGTCCTGGGGCTTCTGCAGGTGGAGACTGGACAAGCCTACTAGACCGGTCCTCCATCTCCCCAACACTAGCCCCTTGACCAGTACATCTCTCACCCCTGTCTCTCACACAACCAACTCCATTTCAAACTGGACAGTCAAAAGTGTGTGTGCAGCAGTGAGAGACAAGACAGAAGATTGAGAAACACTGAGTCTTCATAATGTTCAAGAGAGGAATAGAGTTGAAGAGAATCTGAAAGAGCCATTCTAGACAGAAGAGCCCGGGCCTTGTAACTACTACATCGCTCCATGGTTTATTTGCACTGTTACACCATTCTACAGAAGCTCATAATTCCTTGTTTCATTCTCAAGCGTAATACACTGACAGGAATATGGAGAGTGAAAGGGGAAGACCTCCTACTGTCTCGGGCCCATATCGAAACAGTACCATATGGTTCTTAAGCTACCAGTGTAATAATTACTGTCAGTTGTCATTATAATTTGGTCTATTTGTATCGCTCTTCAAAACTATCCTTCTTGTAAAGTTCATTTCATTTAGTAGATTATTTCATTTCCATTCGCTGATATTATTTAAAGGCTTAAACAAAAAGGACGTGGAGAAAGAGACAAAAACAGGTTGAGAAGGTCCTTTCAGCATTTGTCTATGTCATGAATTTGACCTTCGCATCCTAATCTTGTTTCCAATATTCCTAAAGGAACTTAGAGGCAACACTGTGGGATGCCATGCTCCTCGGAATCAGCTGAGTATGAATAGCCAATTGGACTCTTTTGATTCCAGCAGTCCGCATCACCCTGCTTCCCCTGAGCACTGATTGGCCACAGGGACCAGAGGATTGGTTTGAGAGAAATTGTTTTGCTAAGGTTACTCAACTATTACTTGACATTGCCATTTTAAGGGTGTTTGGAAGCATTTTTATGCTCAGTGGTGATTTTAGTGTCATACTCTTGACCAAAATATGACCAGTATATTGGGATTTTTTCTCTTTAAAACAAGAGTGGCACAACATTCCAAACTTGCAAGTTACTTGAACTACAGAATACATTTCTAGATCAAAAGCACTATAAAAACACTTGACAATACCCCTCAGTAATGTGTGTAGATCATTTGTTAATTTTCCATTATTTACAAAGCATTCCAAGATTTTATTGGATATTTGTGCCATACAATCTTTTTTCTTAACTTGTAAGTTACAGTATGCCTCCCGGGAATTTACTCTAGGCTCTTAAAAGGTGTAGTATTCAGTCTTATTAACTAGCCCCCAACACATGAAAAAGATTAGACATTGAAAACATACATATGAAAGCTGGAAAATCTGATCGTATTGGACTCAACCAACTGTATTCAGGTTGAGTAAAAATAAGAAATATTGAATATAATTGGGTTGTTTATTTAATTTATATATATATTTACACATGTAATGTTTGTATACAGATACAAAAACTATGATGATGACAATGACAATGGAGACATTGATGATGATGATGATGAGGATCAGATTGATAGAATTTTGTTGATGGTTGAGTGAATGCTGCACCTCTTCAGTCTTAACATGTATATTTGTGTTACATTCCTGAATATTTGTTTGTTTCATTTTCTCTTTTTACTATGCTGTATTGATGTAAAGAAAAAATACAGATTGTATTTTTACTTTTACTAAAAAAAATATGATTAATGAAAATAAACAATTCCACTCAATTCACCAGTTAAGTTATGGAATGAATCAGAAAATATGGATATTATCTCATTTTTACAGGTAAAAAAACAAGTGAAACATTTCCACAATAAATGTTTTTCAGAGCAAGACTATACCATACGATAGTGATGCCGCCTAGATCCTATTTTCAGGTTCATACCCTTTGTTTTCTTAATGGGTTTCAACATTATGTCTTCATAATTATAATTAATGAAAATGCTGTAATTTATGGTATAAATAAATATATGTATTTACTCATACCCAATGGTTTTTATAAAAATATTTGATGCTCATGACGATCAAAGTGAAATTTTAACAAGCCTAGTTTAGCTTCATAAGTTATGCTTGTCCAGATAAAAATTCACGGGACAGTAAAAGGCTGTCTGTTTCAGTTAGTTTGCTATATTTTATATAATGCCCCAGCTATTAACTGAACAATATCAGCCAGTATTCATTACTTAGTCATTATTCCAATGTACAATCCCTGTTGAAAATAGTTTTTTCTTCCATATTAACAGATATTTTCCTCATTTCGAGTCCAATGCAATTAATTTAATTAGTTTACCTCTTCCAGTGGAATGAGGTGATATGACCCGTGAACATGTTTTGGGGACAAATGACCTAATATGTTTATTTTGGTCACATGTATACACACCTGACTTAATGTACCCCACTTCAGGAAATGAAAGGTTAATGCACACTCTTATACAGATCTATAATCCACATTTTCTGGATAGCTACACTGACTATAGAGTAGTGGCATTTGGACTTGGGATTTCTGTAAGAGAAAACTGAAATTGAAGCCTAATTATCAAGAAGAATAACATAACATCACTTGACATGCCTGACATCACATCTAGATTCTATTCAAGAGAAGCACTGCTTTTTGATGACATCCTAAATCAATCAAAAAGTCTTGAACAACACTTTGGGCAGCCTCTCCCAGAGAGACAGCATCACCAGCTGGAAATAATGCCTAGCAACAACAACCACACTACGCAATGTACACCCACCAACCTCTGCTAGTCTAATACTCTCAATATCCATAACAGTCACATAAAAGGATGTCACTAGGGTTTTAAAGAGAACAGCATAATCTAGCATGGCCAACAGAAAGACAACTGTCACAATCAGCAATAATTAAGGCCTCCATTCACATGGCCATAATAAGTCAGTAGCTTATTGTTAACCTCTGTTTTCTTTCCTTACCCAATTTCATCATGTTCAATTTATATTAAATTTCATCATATTCAACAGCCTTGTCTCTTCTCCCAAAGGATTCAGTAGACTTGAAGATCACAGCATATTTCCCTCCTAAACTCTGCACCAAGCCATTCAGATTATTTCCTCATTCAACCTGCACATCACAAGGGTTGCACCCTCGATGACCTCAGTTTGCTTTGCAGTTACCCAAGCTGTTTTAGGGAGTTGCTATAGCAATCTGTGATCAGGAAGTCCCTGCCGATGATGCCTCCCCTCCCAAGGCAATGTTGGCCAATCAAGGCTTGAACCAAAGGAGGCACAAAACACATTTACAAAATGAACTATACTTCTATTTCCAATAAAAACATCTCAAAAAGATCTTTGTTAATAAATGAACCATCATTGCCACACAAACTACAAGTTAAAGAAAAAGATTATTGGGGAGTATGAGGTTTTGTGATGCCCTCCAAACAGCTACAGAAAAATAAATGGTTAAGCTAAATAATGTTCCTAACAGGTTGATGCTAACACCAAAGAAATATCCTGATCAATTTTTTTTCGCTTTCTCAGTATTAGTCTCTTTTCAACATTAATAAATTAAATCAGAGGGAATGCATGATTACAAAACATATTGAATTAAATTAAAATGACAATTAAAATGACCTTAATTTAAAAATTGGACACAATTAGGTCCTCACATTTCCCCAGTTCTATACAGATTCTGTGTGAATCAATGACCAGCACAACCCGCAATTCCCTCTTAATGCAAATAGTATGTCTGTATTTATACTAGTACAGTACAGCACTTATTTCATAATACAAGGGTTGATTCATTTGACTACTCTGACTTATCCTGAATAAAATGTTGCTGATCTATCTATACATTAAGTTTGAAACTGCCATACATCCCTCCATTTGATTCTATTTCTGTTTAGCATGTCTGTATATTGCCATAACATAATTTATTCTACTGTGTGAAGTATTAAAGTAGCGGGAAACTTGTATTGGCATTTATTCCCCTCAGCCTGTTGGTGTGTTGGTTGTAACACTGGCGTAATTGTTCTCGATTAAAGCTCTGAAACCCAACCAAGCCCATTCCTCTCTTTGTCAACTCCCTACTGTGCCTGTCCTTAATTCTGCTCAAACTATATGTAGTATGTAAGTACTAAAGATTTCCGTAAGTACTGTTCTTCAACTGCGATCTGGTTCTGGTGAACTGTGATCACATATTGTTGTCCTTTTCTCCTCAGATACAGTATACCGTGTCTATTATTTCCCCATATAAACACATAAATAAGATATAACTTTGTAAACAGACACAAGAGGCAGTGTTGCATCATGAATACAATCACAGGTAAACCGCATTGTTCAGCCCAATCAGATAGCCATAGCTAACTTTAGTCACATCAAAAAAGAATGTACAATGGCTAGCAACATTTTTGTTGGTTGTAGTTGTTCTCTTGGCATTTCAATGCATCCATGATAATAATAATAACGTTGATGCCTGATTTTGCCTGGCTTAGAAGAAAACGATTGTCTCATATGCACAGCATGCACCAAAACACTCATGGTAGCCTACAGCCTGGGTAGATCACATCTCAAAAGTGAATTTAATCTTCCAAGTTCAGACAGGCACACACTAGGCTTCAATTAAACCCCACAGTACCAAATTAAATGCTAGGCTAGAAACAAAATGAAAACAACATTTAAGTGGATAAATACAAAAGATGATTTGTACGGCAACATGAAGAACGTGATGAAATTCCTATGGAGATACATGGGTAGCAAGCAATGGTGAGACTTTGTCAGGCAATGCAATTAATTTCTTTGACACACTAATTTCTGGTCAGTCTTTTTTATTTTGGTAAAGGTTAATCTTGTTGATTTGGTGATTTGGCTTTTACCTATTTTGGTAAAAGAAGTGCGTCCTGTTGAGTCTGTTTGTAGTGGCCTAATAACTCAATCCTCAATCTCTTTGTAGAGCCTAATTCTGTTGTTGATGCTTGAGAAATGTAAGGTATTCTACCTTTTAAAAAGAGAAAATGACAGTAGTTGTCTTTGATCTTCTAATTGATTAAACTAAGGCAAATTGCAGACACTTGGCCAGAGGAGCATGTAACCACCAATGACATCAGATGTAAACCACCTTGAAGGAAACCCCAAATCCATTGTATAAGAGTAAAACTTGCAAGTGAAACGGGGTTCAACTCATTGGTTCTCTTCTCTTGTGACCCGGTCCTTCTATCCTAACCCACTATTTCTCATTCTAGAAAATGGCCTTGGTTTCACTCTCACAACAGCCAGGCTGCATGGAGGACCTTGGTTTTTTCACTCCACCCATGGTTAGGTTGATTTTACCAGCCACTTAGTGTATTATATTTCACAGAGACACACCTATAATTCCACATAGGTTCACGACACCACAGTTGACTTCACTGACTTTGTTATCTTCAGTTTCATTAATAGTACCAGTATATATAGTCTGTAAATCCAGGTTCTTCAATTAAGGCTGGGTGTTTTCATGAAAGTACTTTGTGAAAACCGCTGATGTAAAAAGGGCTTTATAAAATAAATTTGATTGAATTAAACGTAAAAGCCAAACACCCATTGTGGGGGACATGAAGCTCATATATGTATACACTGTACATTAATTTACACACTGTACATACAGTGCATTCCAAAAGTAATCAGACCACATTAGCTTCTTCACATTTTGTTGTCTTGTAGACATAATTTTTATATGATAAAACATTTTCTTTGCCATCAATCTACACATTAACCTATAATGACAAAGCAAAAACACGTTAGAAATGTTTGCCAATGTATTGATAAAAATGAAAATAACTCAGACCCTTTGCCATGACACTCCAAAATAATCTCAGATGCATCCTGGGTCTTTTGATTGTCTTCCAGGTAGGAGGAATACCTCTGAGGATAACCACCCTGGAAAGTTTGTGAAGTACAATGGGCTCCATCACTGTGAAATAGAAAATGTTTAGAACAACCAAGAATCTTCTTAGATCTGTCAGTCTAATCAAACTAAGTAACTGCACAGCAAGGGCTTTGGTCAGGCAGGTGACCAAGAACCCAACGGCCACTCTAACAGCTTCAGAGATTTTCTGCAGCACTCCATAAATCAGGCCAGTCTTGTATAGTCAGAAGCTTCTCCTAAGTAAAAGCCATCTTAAATGCAATCTGAGAGCCGCACAGAACACAACTTCAATGAGTTTGCATACTTATATGCAATATTATATTAGTAATATTAATATTTTAGAGAATATAAATGTAATTGATTAAATCAACAAAGTATTAGAACCTGTGTTAAATGTGTCCGTCTTGAACACTACACAGACCTGTGCGCCATAGCCAATCAGCGCTAAATTGTGGCTATACGCAAATAGGACAGTTGGCACACAGGCCATCTCAGTTTAATAGTAGCTGAAGCGTAGACTTTTCTCAAATTGTTGGCTGTCAAATTTTGCTAGCAAAAAATGTGATCACAATGCATACGTATGTCTGACTGGTTGAATGATGGGAAGAGCAAAGACTGACTTGGCGTCCATTTCATTGATGCCTTTTAGTTTTTTTAGGAAATGTGCTTTTAATTGTGTTTTGTATACATTGCCTGGATAATAAAGAGATACAACTTTCTAGGTAGCTAGTTAACCCATTTAAGCAGAGCTAGTAAATAATCCTTAATGACTGGAGGCAGCAAACCATGTCTTTCATGCATAAACCTATTTATTTGCTAACTATATTAATAATTTACTGCATCAAACTATTCTGCTAATAATACCAAAATCTGTTATGGAATCTTTAGTCAAATAAAACAATACATATTGCTGTGTTTGCTGTATATTATATACAGTATCTTATTGTCATTGATTCATAATTGTAAAGTACTTAAAATGCTGTTCATATTTAGAGGCAGTGATGTGTTTTAAACAAATACTATAAACCTGTAAATGAGCAGAAGGTAGCTACAATGTTAAATTCTCTATATCGTAATTATTATGCATTTTAGTGCTTTATGATCTGAAGTGGTCGTCCACTGTGTTAAAGACCAAGTACAAATCATGAATATCAGGCTGTAATGTAAAAATGTTTATAATTGAATGTAGGCCTGCACTTAACACCAGAAAGAGGCTCCTTCAGGCAATGGCATTTAAATTAAAATACATTTCTATCTGAAAATGATATAGGATTTGCCCCACTAGTTTTGTTTGATGGGCAATCATATTGGCCTAAATTATGCTCAAATAACCCCAATAGTCTATTGTCTGCTGTTTGAAAATGTAAATTCCATTGGATACAGCTCACTGTAATTACATGCCGAAAGATGCACATCATTTTCACATTAAGTTTCTGCTCAGAGAACAGATATTTGCACAGTAACCCAAAACATTAGAGGGACCATTGCTTATGGGCATCAGATATTAAATAAATGAATGGGAATATATTTCCAAAAAATTGTATTCACTTTGTCATTACGGGATATTGTGTGTCAAAAAAATTATTGATACCAATTATACATTTTGTCTATGGCAAGCAAATGTGGAGAAACAAAAAAGGACTGAACACTTTCTGAAGGCACTGTATATAGTGGGGAGAACAAGTATTTGATACACTGCTGATTTTGCAGGTATTCCTGCTTACAAGCATATAGAGGTCTGCAATTTTTATCATAGGTACACTTCAACTGTGAGAGACGTAATCTATAACAGAAATCCAGAATATCACATTGTATGATTTTTAAATAGTTTATGTGCATTTTATTGCATGACACAAGTATTTGATACATCAGAAAAGCAGAACTTAATATTTGGTACAGAAACCTTTGTTTGCAATTACAGAGATCATATGTTTCCTGTAGTTCTTGACCAGGTTTGCACACACTGCAGCAGGATTTTTGGCCCACTCCTCCATACAGACTTTCTTCAGATCCTTCAGGTTTCGGGGCTGTCGCTGGGCAATACGGACATTCAGCTCGCTCCAAAGATTTTCTATTGGGTTCAGGTCTAGAGACTGGCTAGGCCACTCCAGGACCTTGAGATGCTTCTTACGGAGCCACTCCTTAGTTGCCCTGGCTGTGTGTTTCAGGTCTTTGTCATGCTGGAAGACCCAGCCAAGGAGGAAGGAGGTTGTTGGCCAAGATCTCGCAATACACGGCCCCTTACACAGCTTTCTGGTCTTAGCCATTGTGGAGAGGTTGTTGTCTGTTTGAATAAGTGTGTGGACAGGTGTCTTTTATACAGGTAATGCGTTCAAACAGTTGTAGTTGATACAGGTAATGAGTGGAGAACAGGAAGGGTTCTTAAAGAAAAACTGTGAAAGACAGATTTTTTTACTGGTTGGTAGGTGATCAAATACTTATGTCATGCATTAAAATGCAAATTAATTCTTTAAAAATCATACAATGTGATTTTCTGGATTTTTTTTAGACTCCATCTCTCAGAGGTGAAGTGTACCTATGGTAAAAATTACAGACCTCTACAAGTTTTGTAAGTAGGAAAACCTGCTAAATCAGCAGTGTATCAAATACTTGTTCTCCCCACTGTATGTAAGGAGGTAGGCAACACATGGCAATGTATAATAAAATAAAATTGTTCTATGATTAATCAGACAAAAGATGTAATATTTGTGCAATTTTTTTTAATCATCTTAAGAAAATATTGAAAGCATTGGGCAAGGAAGAAATATATGAAAGAACCTGAGCTCCTCACTTTTTCAGTAATTTGTTTTTGGGTCAGTTCAAAGTTTTCTTTATGAGAGAAAGGAAGAAGGAAAAAGTGCCATAGTATAGAATGAGTAGAATGTGTTTGAAGAAGTTTCTAGCATTGCTTTACAATCATGGCCTTTCTACTCCTTTCCTGCTCCTCCTTTCCTTTCCTCTCCACCCTACTCCCACTTGTCTCCCCCTGGGGTATTGTGTCGTTCTGAGTCTGCTGTGTCAAACACTTGAAAATGTCACAATGAAAGCACTTACAAAGCCTAACATCTCCTTAAATCCCATAATTATTCCAGGATACATTATATACCTGAGCCACGGCTGTCTGATGGGCACTGAGGGGGTTCCACCGGATTCCAACATTCCCACAATCAGCTTAAGGAGACAGATCGCCATGATTGGCTAATAACCTGGAATGGTAAGTAGTGCACTTAAGCTGATAGAGATTGTTCAGGGGAAGAATGTATCCTTTTTAACTACCACTGTCGTGTCTGGGCCACCCTTTATTCCCATGACAGGTTTGAGTCTTGCTGACTACAAAAGTGTAACATTCTTTAATTTTGAGTTTCTCTGAAAACCTACCTTTGCACTGTATCACCAATCCCTTATTTCATGTGCTAGGCCTGTATCACCAATCCCTTATTTCATGTGCTAGGCCTGTATCACCAATCCCTTATTTCATGTGCTAGGCCTGTATCACCAATCCCTTATTTCATGTGCTAGGCCTGTATCACCAATCCCTTATTTCATGTGCTAGGCCTGTATCACCAATCCCTTATTTCATGTGC
>JACXGJ010001201.1:0-90641 GCA_016801105.1 Esox niger
TACAGGGATCAGTGGCGAGGCTGTGTGTACAGGGATCAGTGGCGAGGCTGTGTATACAGCTAGACTTTGGGCTGAGGGGTAGTGGTATTTGACCGAGGTTAGGGGTTGCCTCAGGGTTGAGGTTGTAAAAAGGGTAATATTTGGCAAAGGTTAAGGGTTACCTTTGAGTTGAGGCTATTGAAGGTGTGGTATTTGACAAAGGTTAAGGGTTACCTTTGAGTTGAGGCTATAGAAGGTGTGGTATTTGACAAAGGTTAGGGGTTACCTCTGAGTTGAGGCTATAGAAGGTGTGGTATTTGACAAAGGTTTGATTTACCTTTGGGTTAAGGTCATAAAAGGAGTGGTATTTGAAGCGTAGCTGCAGTCTGTCATCTTCTCCAATGTCCTGTTCCATCAAGGAGTGGGAGGAATCCAACCACCTGTCAATCACATCCACAGTGACACAGATAACCAGGAAGTAATAGGTATATACCAAATAACTCATTCATTTAATCAAAAAATGATTAATAGGTTTGGTATGTCTATTAATCAAAAAAATATTAATAGGCATACCAAACCTAACTACATTTTTGAAATATAAAATAACTTGAAAGGTTAAACTAAATACATTTTTGACCTTTTACAGAGATAAATATCTCAAAAAATACAATAGCAACTTGTTCAACAGATTTTCATGCTTGTTTTATTAGTTAAAAATGGAACATGGTTTACATCATTCAATCAAGAGGGTCCCTAAGATGATGGGATTGTGATTCCCTCCCCACTCTTTGGAAGTCAACCGTAATTCACAGAAAGAACTGCCCTCCAGTATAACGTATGGAACCCAAAAACTACTAGCATCTCTTCTACCTGACCAGCTGTAGAGGATGGTTCCTCTCAAGGTTTCAATGTGGAGTTTTGTTTTGGAAGTAACTCTTACCCTCCATTAATGATGGCTTTGTCCACCAAAGACAATGGCTGGTACATCTTGGCCAGTTCTGCAGGGGGCAGGTTGGGCCGGCTGGAGGTCAGGGGGTTGTCCCCAAACCACATGCTGGTGGCCGTGACAGGGGCCCCATTCTCTGGATTGTAGGTGGGCACCATGGTCTTACTATACAGAGGAGTTCCTGGAAGGTTCAGGTGGAAGAGGGGATCAACTCAGGGCCCACAACTGTAAAACATCTGAGTACTGGCCGAGAATCAGATTTGATTTTTAGATCATAATCATAATATAGTGTTTTTGATAAACCAAAAATCTCTTAATATGACAACTGATATATGAGCATATATTTATTTTAAAATATGCACATGAATGCACATATACATTCTGCAAATCACTGATACCAATATATAAGATTTATATTCACATATATTGTCATATACAGTATGTACAAAATGTTTATCATAAAAAAATCTTCAGTTTTAATGTATATAAAAATATTTTATGCATTAATGTGTTTAAAAATATATTTCTGTTCAATTTATTAAGATTCATCTCAGTATAATTTTTATATATTTCACAGATCTTTTTATCTATCGGCACAATTACAGGAGTGAGGACTGAGGGAACATAAAGAATTGTGGGGAACAGGCCTTGGAGAACAGGTCTTCTTTTCATTTGTTTGAATGCAGTCAAGCATACAACTCAGAAATATCTAATTTGACATGGTTCAGTGCTGCAGTCAAAATGAGGCTGCTTTAACGAGCTGATGTGGAAATCTCTGCTGCCCTGGACTGTAACTATGTACTACTGTACAGCCGTAGACAGGAAATGTGTGAGTGTGTGTGTGTGTGTGTGTGTGTGTGTGTGTGTGTGTGGGGAGGGGTGTTTGAAACAAAGCATGCATTACCGAAAGCCTTTGGAACATGCTGTGCTATTCCATTAGATTTGCTTCATGATTGCTGTATTCTTCAAAACCACTAAAGAATTCAGCATTTTCCATTCCTTCAAGAGATTATGTTTGAAATCTACAGAAGCAACCATCTGGGCAGAATGGGGCAGGACCTTGATTGTATTGCGAGAGCTATGAATAATTTCCTTTCGCAGTGTGATTGAAGGTGACCACCAAGGTATGTTATGAGCACACATTCTGTAAATGAAAGCCTGTGGAGGTTCTTGTTTAAACAAGGCAATGTTTTTTGTGATTCAATAAAGATATTCAAACATATTCAAATCACTAACTGGCAAACTCAGTATAAATGTTTTCAGGAAAACAGACTGCAAACATTACTGATCAGTGAAGATATATGGGGTAATAAAATACACATTTTATTAATATGCTTGAATTCCCCTCCAAACGTATTGCAACAGTAAGGCAAATTCCTTTGTTTTTGTTGGTCTCTTAAGACATTTGGGTTTAAGAGCAAAAGATGAGTATGAGATTCCTGGTATTCACATCTAGATGTGTTAAACAACTTAGGTCATATCACCATTTGTATTAAACCTTGCTTGCAATAACTGCCTCAAGCCTGCGACCCATCGACATCACCAAACTGTTGCATTCTTCATTTGTGATGCTATTCCAGTCTTTTACCGCAGCGTCTTTCAGTTCTTGTTTGTTTTGGGTTGTTTCTCCCTTCAGTCTCCTCTTAAGGAGGTGAAATGCATGCTCTATTGGGTTAAGGTCATGTGATTGACTCTCATGATATTTCTGTCATCAACTACTGTTGTTTTCCTTGGCCGACCGGTTCGAAGTCTATCGCTCAGTACACCAGTAGTATCTTTCTTTTTCAGGACATTCCAAATTGTTGTGCTTGCTATGCCGAATGTTCGTCCAATGGCTCTGGTCGATTTTCCTTATTTTCTCAGCTTGACTATTGCTTGCTTTTCTCCCATAGACAGCTCTCTGGTCTTCATGTTGGTTTATCCTCTTTAACAAGAAATGCAGTCTTTATAGGTTTAAACCAATGATGGAAACTTAGACTAGTCATGCAGAGAAATTTAATGTCTGAACAATCAACCTAAAAGTCAACACCTGGGCAATAAGAAACAACTGTCAGACACATGTTCCAATAGTTTTGCTCACTTGAAAAATGGGTGTTGTTTTTTGCCTTGCCGTTCCAATACTTTTGGAGGGGACTGTATAACTCATGGTGTCTCCTACCTGGTCCGCCAGAACCTCCAGTGGTTATGTCCATGTCTATGATGTCCTCCAGTACTGGGTTCTTGTCTTTCTTCTTCTTCTTCTTGGATGGGTCATCTGGAAGCTTTAGAAGAGACAGCTCCTCTGGCCTTCTGATGTCTGAAGGAGAGAGAGGATGTCAAGGAGAGATGTTGTACCACTAGACCCTAAACCATAACCTCTTCTCTGGCCTCCTAAATCGGGAAAAAGGAAACTGCACTCTATAGATCCTTCCCCCTAGAACTCACGCCCTGAATCTAGATTTAAAGCCCTAGCAATTAGGTCCCAGCTGCTTGAAACCTTGACCCCATTCGTGACCCTCACGTTTTACTTGCCCGTTATTTTGTCCTGTTTAAGCTTGGCTTTGGTGGCTATTCCCCCTTACTAATTATCAGTATGGGAAAGTTCAGATTAGATACTGTCCCAATTTACTCATATCTGCACTACTGACAAGGGCAGGGGTCCGCAACAATTGAGTGAGCCCCACACAGACTATCTATCCACGGCTGAATCTACTTTCTCAGCCCTGTGCTAGGGACCAGGAGGTGGGGAGGATGTGGTGTCTGACTTGGCTAGGGTACTCACTTAACGCCCTGCAGATCTCGGCGACAGTCTTGAAGACGACGGCGGAGTAGCTGACAGTGAGTTTGGCCAGCTTCATGTTGGGTAGCTGAATACAGAGAGGTTTGTGTTGTGGGGTGTAGCGCAGATCAGCGTCCGCTTGGACTCCATACTTGTCCAAGGTCCAGTGAGTCTTCAGTAGCCAACATTTCCTCTGCTGCCACCACAGAGCATGGTCTGACCAATCCTGAGGGGCCTCTGACGCGAGGGGGTTTGTTAGAAGGCATAGTTTCAGCAAGACAGAAATCATTGACAATATTGACTACAGACTAACAAGAAACTGGAATCTGTATTGTATTTCCTTTTCAAAACACTTGAGCAGTTATCTCTCACAGAATGATCACCTCACCCCTTACCAGCCAGGCTTCAACACAAACGAGGTCAAGCAACCGAGACAGTATCACAAAGGCTTTTTACTGTCCCAATTAACTCTCTCACCTTTTTCTCATCCTCTAACAACTGTCTACTACCTTTGACTCTGTAAACCACCAGGGTCGTGCCCCTCTCCTTTTCTCTCAATACACCATTGGATCTAGCCTATCATTGCTATGTGGATGGCACTCCACTGATATGCTCCTCCCTCCATTTGACATCAAGGTGGCATTTTTGCGTGCCTGGCAGACTCAAGCTCAACCTTGACAAGAAAGAGCAGCTTTTCCCACTCCAAGAGTGTAAAGAACTTGTGTTACTGTAGACAACCCCATGTCTTTTTCCTTAAAAACCAATGGAATGACTCAATCCTGCAGGTACATGCTTTAAGATTTCCTAGAGCACAATTTTACCTCACACAGGAAGCAGCTCAAGTTTTAATCCAGGCACTTATTGCACATCTGCGACTGCTGGCAGTTCTCCCTGCTTGTGAAATCAAACCACTGCAGCATGTCCAGAACGCCACAGCAGGCCCGGTGTTCAACCTTCCTGATTCCTCCCATGTCAACCAGAGCCTCTGCTCACCTCAGCTGGCTTCTAGTAAAAGCTCACATCCGGTATGAAAACATGGCCCCTACAGGAGGACAGTGCCCAGTCAAAAGTCTCTGTCCTGGCACCCATGAGGTGGAATACATTTTCCTTTCAGCCTAGCACACCATAGATCCTGACCCGTTTCACAAGTCATTGCCTTTTGCTTTTACAGTGTCTGGCTAGAATGGTACATATTATAAAATCCTATTCATTAGAAAATGTCTGTGAATGTACATGGATGTGTAAATATGTGTACTTTGGTATAGGTATCTGACATTACGATAAACAACTCTAAACAAACCACCTGCAGAAAGCCATAAAAGACCATACAGGAAGTCAAGTTGATGATTTTACATGACATCATGTTGTGATGTAAGGGCTGAACCCAGAGTAATACATGTCTAGTCTGATGACAGACTTCTGGACTATCTACAGAGTCATTAACCCACATCCGCTGTGACAGACACAGCTTGTATCTATCTGAAACTGAGTCTAGAGGCCACTTTCATAGTATCTTCCCATGGGGAATTTCCTAACTCTAATCCTCCTGGATGAACATGCAGTATGTCTTAAATCACACCCTGTTCCCAATATAGTGCACTGATTTTCTAGACTGTCAAGAGAAGTGCACTACAAATGGAACAAGGTGTTTTACCCTGATAACATTTTCACCCCAGGTAAGTAAATAAGAGATAAAGTGATGAACTTCAACCCCTCAGGCTGTGCAACAGGAGCATTGTGGGAAAACAATTCTACTCAGCGTTTCAAAAGAATGTGGCAAACAGGGGTGTGTTCTCCAGTCTAGTACTCAGGCTGAGAGAAGAAGTGAGGCCAAGAGACTCAGATTGTAAATAAAAGTGTGTGAGAGACAGACATTGAGAGATTGACAATACCGTACATGAAAGAGAGGCAGAGCGAAAGACTGAACATGTCAATAAAAGGGGTGAGAGACTCACTGATTTTCTCCACCAATTTGAGCATGAGTCCTCCAACATGCAGGTTTCCAAAAACTCGCAGTTTAAACTTCATCCCCTCGTCGCCATCTCTCTGGTCCACCTGGACTGTCAGCTCCCATGAAGCTTTGTCATATTCCACTGTGGCTCCCATAGCCCTGCCACAGGAAAGCTATATCAGACAAAATAAAACAGTGCTGCATGAAGAAATAAAGAGACAAAGTGACTGATCCTGTTGTTACAAACCCAAACCACTGACTGAAGAAAGGAACATTACAGCTTACAGTAATATCTTCTACTCTGCTGCCGGCTAAGTGGAAGCAGTCTTTGAAGGCCAGTACTAATGTGGCGCTACATTTCACCAAATCACACAAAAATAACGTGTGAAAACTATTGTAGTACAGCATTCAGAGGTGAGACCACTCTACCTAACCTAGATAAAACGGGTCTGTCACAGCTGTTCTGGAGGAGATGACAACTGCTGAAATAATTAGAGGTGTTCTGTGGGCTTCGACAAATACATGAGTTCCAGTAGGGTGGAAGAAAGAGCGAAGAGTGATAGAAAGAGAGAGGGAGAGGGATACAGCATTAAATACATTCATTATAGTAACTGAGAAAGGATAGGAAAGATCCTGCTACATATGTCGTAAGTCCCTCCCACACATATACAGTCCAATGAAGTCCAAAAGTATTTGGACAATGACACATTCTTTGTTTCTGGGCTCTGTATTCACACTGAATTCTGAACGATAAAATTATATAATGAAGTTAAAGTGCAGACATAGTCCCCCATTTTAGGGTATCAAATGTATTTGGACAAATTAACATTAAGTACAATACATGAGTCATGTTTAGCACTTGGTTGTATATTCTTTTTGTGCAATGATTGCCTGAAGAGACCCATATGAATGACTTCCCCAGGTATCATCCCTGATGATGCTCAGTCAGGCATGCAAAGAAGTTGGCCTTTTAGCTTTCTGTTTGGTTTTGAGCATGGGAAATCATGCTGAAATGGATTCAGATTGGATAATTTACTTTTTACTTAGATTCCATGAAATTAGTTCAGAGGCATTTAAAATTGTATCTGAGCACACACAATTTTTCACTACACTTCAGAATTCATCTTGCTGCTGCCATCAGAAGTTATATCATAAATGAAGACGAGTAAGCCAATTCCAGTGTGGGCCAGGCATGCCCAAAACACCGCTTCACCAATCACTGATGAGAAGGAGTTTTTCCACAAACTTTCCTGTTACCATCACTCTGGTAAACCTTTTTATTTAGAACTCTGACAGCAACAGGCTCCAAATGTAAAGACCAGAATCAAGATGAGACCTTCACTGTTCTCTAAATGTACAAAAAATCTAATGCCTTATAATGAACAGCTGGGAAGCCAAATGTCTAAATGCTTTCGATACCAAAAAACGGGGGGGAATATGTATCAACCATTCCAATATTTTTTATATAGTTGAATGTCTTACTGTCACAATGTCTTACTGTGTTTTGTCACTTGTTTATGTCATTTCCAGACAGAAAAAAACTATTGGTCAAATATAAATTCACTATAGCACAAAATGTATCATGGGTATCGATACTTTTGGGCTTAACTGTACCTCCAAAATAAATAGAAAATCAAATTTGCAGAAATAAAGAACAAAAAATTAGGACCGCTGTCCATATACTGTTGTAGTTCACTGAATATACATTACTCTATGTTTGAGTGTTAGAGGGGATGCTAAAAGAAGAGAAGAAAGGTGAAGAAACCAAAGAAGAAGGGAGGGCAGGTGGGCAGTCTATGGATTCTTCCTTGGAATGTGTGACGAGCAGGGACACGAATCTGGCGCATTAACAAACACAACAAAGATCTCCCTTTATCTTGGTCTATTTGTCTCACACACACACACACACACACACACACACACACACACACACACACACACACACACACACACACACACACTTGTACAGCTAACCTCATGGGGACCAGAATCTTAACCCTAAACCTAACCCTAACCCTTACCCCACTCCAAACATTAACCTAACATTCATGCCTAAACTTTACCTAGGTGTAATGCCTAACCTTAACCCTAAACTTAACCAACAATGCCTGGACCTTAAAGAAACCTCAATTCTAACTCTAAAATGAATTGTAAGTTTGACCCTAAACCTAAACCCTGAGCCAGAAATTGACTTTTGCCTCATGCGGACAGGCAAAAGGTCCCCAAGAGTCCAATTTCTTGTGGTTTTACTATACTCATTGGGACATTTGGTCCTCATGAGTATAGTTAGACCTAAAACACACACACACACAATACCATTCCTCATAAACAATGGGAAACACACAAACACACATCTGCACTGAAACACACCCAGCTACTCAAATATCAGTCAGATTATGTCGCTAGAGGCTAATTACAAATACCTGTCCCATTCTTTCTCTTTGAATCGGAATACCTGTGTCTGTCTGGACTGCAATATGGAGGGGACTGTTGCTATGTGTTTTGAAAGTTTGATTTCAAGTAAAGTATATTATTTTAGCGTTAATGCTTTTAAAAACCTAGTTACTACAAACATTATTGTAGACATGTATTACAGAGTAAATACTGTTATTCTCAATCTTAGTAATTCTCTTACTCCACAGAGCTTTGGGGTACAGTTGTCTCAACCTGGCAATACTTGAGTTTGTAGGGCTCAGCTTTTCAAAAAAAGCATCAGTTTGGATATCAGCGATCAGATAGATGTTAAATAAAATAATAACTTAAATGGAGTACCCATTTAGGTCAAAGATTTGTTCAGTCGATTCTTCCTAGTGTCTGTATTTAATCTTATCTCATAGCTCAAATCCATTCTAAAGAAATGAACTTTGAAATTGTGTCCCAGAGGCAGCCTACAGAGATTTTTGCAGTGAATATACCCCTGACAGAGAAAGATATCCAATAGACTTACTGAGGCATGAATAAGCACACCGCCATTACAGATATATCAAGCATAAACAATAAACAAAGCGAGATGAAAACTTTTTCATTTCTATCTAAGCCTTGAGAAAGCCAGAAAATCGCCAAATTCTAGGCTACAGTAGCCTATTTTCCAAAGCTGAAAACAAAAAGGCGGCAGTTATAAGAAATACGAAGGTCAGCAGAGCTGTTTATCAATAAATCAATAGTATTTATTATCAAGACTTGCAATGTAAAAAACGAATGTAAATTTAGAAGAGCTTATGTAACGGCAAAAGTTTTAGGCCTACAGTATTGAACGATTTAAAACTCCCTGGCCTCAAGCTAAAGAAAATAGACCGACAGAGGTGTGCGGTCGCTACTGTTGTGTTTTCATCGCAGATAGATGAATACGTTCAACTGTCAAATAATTAAGGAATAATAGAAAACTTACCTTAAAAAAAATGTATTGTTGATATTCCTCTGAAATATATTTTCTATTTATTACTATTGGCCTATGTGGTCTGCTGTCCCATTCGACCAGACAGGTAGCCGCCCTGTTCGTACAGGTAGGAAATAGCTGTGCCTCGTCCACGTTCACACAGCCCCCCCGCACGCTTCAGCCCTGAACTGTAGACATGCATGAGATCCGCCCGTCTGTATTACTCATTAAACAGTATGTAGGCCTAGACATCATCTAGAGTCTTGTTTACTTTTCGCAGCTAACTATAATTTGAAATAGGTAGAAGCACATCTAACCTACCTATTTAGGCTAGTCTGAGTTTTGTGAATCAGTCTGTCAGCGTACCTTCCCTATCAGCGTCATACGCTCAAACAGTGTTGTAAGTATCCTATGAATCATAACACTTATTCAGTGTGTAGTCATGATATATAGATACTCGCCTACATTATTTACATGTATTCATTTAGCTGACACTGTGTTACAGAACGACATACAAAAGCAATTCCGTTGAAATGCCTAGCTAAAGGCACACATATCACCGAGCAACAGTTTGACATACATATATTTATTTATGTAAATATATATATTTTAAAATGTCAGTTTAAAAACGCAATATTTCTGATTCATTGGAAAAGTATGTGCGATCTGTTGGATTGCACCATATTCTCCTCTTACTCGTTTGGGTTCTGAATATGAGGGCTTGATGACAAATGTATTATCATAAAAGGAGTAACTACCTGGTCTCTGAGCCACAAAGAAGGCACAGTCAATCCTTGCGAAATTATTGCAATGTATAAACCATGTTCTATATACAGCTCCGGGAGCTGAAAAGGAAACCAATTAAGTTGAAACGGAATGTTTTGAGTAAAGAACTGAAGCGTTAAATTTGTCTCAAAATGTTAACCTATCTGTTCCTCACTCAAAACCCTTTCTACTTTTTTGGAAAGGAAAGAAAGAGTCTCTTAATTTCTTTCCGGAGCTGTATATGACTATAAAACAATATAAACCAACCTATAAAAGATTTAATTGGCTTAAACATTACAATGTATTTTGTATAGGCTTAATTACACTTAAAAAATATACTTAGATAGTAGATATACTTAGAGATCACTTAGATATCTAACTTCTAGATTGCTGGGAATAGCACTGAAATACTGCTTGAATAACCTGCTACAGAGGCTGCTCCATACACCGTTAGCCTACTCAGTTTACACTTACCACTATCAAATACAAATCATAGAATTAATCATAATCAAATAAATACACAGAAAAACTACTCATTTACCAAGTAAACCTCTGATGATCCCTCTTTGCAATAAAATCTAATATAATTCTGACTGATTGAAAATGCCCAGATTTATTCATTTACATTAAACTGACTTTGATCACAGAGATGGCAAAATAATGAATGTATAATATTAAAAATGTAAAATGTTCTACACCTGTCACAGTCCCTGACAGCCCCTTGTCGCTCATCTACAAGCTGCTAATTTACATCAGTAACAATGGGTCAGGCTAGGTCGCGTTTATTAGCTACAAGGTAGAACAGACCACACTGTAATTTTAGAGTTATGTAGATTAATTACCATGAGTTCTGGATAACCCACACTTGTATTGGACTAAAACACACATTCAAGTTTTAAAGTAGAGGGGAAAACCTTGAATCTGACTGAGAAAAACACTTAACAGATTTCTCTTTGTGTGTCAGGGCGACAGTAGTACAGGCAGGGAGCAGGCAGAGTAGTCAGATACAGGCAAGAGGTCGGGAACACTATCGGGTGGCAAACGTACAGGCAGGGAGCAAGCAGAATTGTGGGGAGCAGGCAGTAGGTTGGTAAACGGGAAGACTGTACATAGGTTTGTGAATCTCGAGAACAGGCATGCAGGCATAGACAATGATCCGGCAGGGAAGAGACAACAGTGGACTGTAGATAAACTGCAGGGGAGGAGGTGAGTGGAAACAGGTGTGTGTGATTGCGGATTGGGAGCAGGTGTGTGTGAATGCAGATTGGGAACAGCTGCAGGGGTGGATGATGAGCCAGAGTGATCATGGAGGCGGGGGTGTGACAGAACCCGCCCCCAACAGACGCCTCCAGGCGGACCACCAGGGGCATCCGGCCGCCGGCGATGTAAATCCTGGATCAGGGTCGGATCCAGGACCAGGCAACGAGAGATCCAACTGCGCTCCTCGGGACCGTAGCCCTCCCAGTCCACCAGATACTGGACGCCATGGCCCCGGCGCCAGGTGTTCAGGATGCGCCGGACCATGAAGGCGGGACCCCCGTCTCTGATACAAGGAGCAGGCGGACGCAGAGGAGGAGGGAGTAGTGGACTGATGTGGACGGGCTTGAGACAGGACACGTGGAAGTTAGGGTGGACCTTGAGGGACGGGCGCTGCTTCAAACGGGCCGCAACCGGATTACTGACCCGGTACACCTTGAACGAACCTATGAACTGCGAGGAGAGTTTGCGCGACTCATGCGCAGGGCCAGGTCCTTGGCAGACAGCCACACCTTGTATCCCACGGCGTATGTACGAGCCGGAACGCGTCGGTGATTGGCGTGCGTCTGGTAGGTGCCAGAGGAACAGAGCAAGGAGGCCCTGGCGCAATGCCTAGTGCGGTGACACCTGCGAATGTACCAACGGCACCGCCAGATCCCTTTCCTGGGACGGGAACAGCAGGGGCTGGTAGCCAAACAGGCACTGGAATGTGGATAAACCAGTCGCGGACGTGGGCAGGATATTGTGGGCATATTCCACCCAAGGCAACTGAGAGGACCAGGAGGAAACTAGACAACAGAGGGCGGTCTCCAGGGACTGGTTGGCCTGTTCAGCTTGGCCGTTGGTCTGGGGGTGGAAACCAGAAGAGAGACTGACGGTGGCGCCGATGGCGAGGCAAAACGACCTCCAAACCGCCGAGGTGAACTGGGGACCTCGGTCAGAGGTCCATGGGGGGGCTGAAAATGCTGAACACCTCCTTCACAAGAATGACTGCTGTCTCCTTAGCTGTGGGGAGTTTGGATAACGGGATGAACCGGGAGAACATGCTGAAACGGTCTATGACTGTAAGGACTCCCAAGTGGGGCAGCCCGGTGATGAAATCCAGGGGCGCCATGGAACCGGTTGGGGATGTAGGAGACCGGAGCTGGGTCTGTTGGAGCGCTTGTTTTGTGCACAGACTGGAGAGGCGGAGATGTAGTCCCGGGTGTCCTTAAGCAGGGATGACCACCATAAGCGTCTATTGAGAAATGCCAGGGTGCGGGCGAGACCGGAATGGCATGTTAGCCTTGACGCGTGTGCCCATTTCAAAACTGCTGGCCGGACCGACTCTGGGACGAATAAGCGACTTGGGGGGTCATTACCAGGGCCGGGATTGTGTAGGAGGGCTGCCTTCACCTCCTCTTTGATCCGCCATAGTGCAGCACCGATTACGCAGCACATAGAAAACACAGGAAAGGGCATCAGGTTTTCAATTTTGCAAACCTGGCCTATAAGTGAGGGAAAAGTTGAAACAGCCAAAGAAAAGTGCCCACCTGGCCTGGCGAGGGTTCAAGCATTTGGCGGACCGGATGTATTCTAGGTTCTTATGATCCGTACAAACGAGGAATGGCTGGTCTGCCCCCTCGAGCCATTGGCGCCATTCCTCAAGGGCAACTTTAACAGCCAGGAGTTCGCAATTCCCAACAGCGTAATTCGCCTCGGCAGGGGATAGATGGCGGGACAGGAACGCACAGGGATGGAGTTTCCCATCCTCTGGGCTGTGTGGGGAAAATACTGCCCCTATTCCAGAGTCAGAGGCTTCCACCTCGACCACAAACTGACATACAGGGTCTGGTTGGGTGAGGACAGGGGCGGAAGTGAACCGAGTCTTTAGGTCATGGAAGGCCTCCTCTGCTTCTGGGGTCCAGGTGAAGGGTTTTACGCAGGAGGTGAGGGCAGTCAGGGGAGCCGCGACCCGGCTGTAGTTGCAAATTAACCTTTGATAAAAGTTGGCAAAGCCCAAAAATCGCTTCAGCTTCTTCCTTGAGCCCGGTCTCAGCCACTCCAGGACCACCTCCACATTGGACGGGTTGATCTTCTTGATGTACCCCAAGAAGCAGACGGTCGAGGCGTGAAATTAAAATTTCTCGGCCTTCACGAACAACCGATTCTCCGGCAGACGGAGAAGGACCTTCCGAACGTGCTGGACATGCTCCTTTGGGTCCCGGGAGAAGACGAGGATATCGTCCAGGTAAACAAAGGTGAAACGCTCGATCATGACTCCCAGTACTTCATTGATAAAATGTTGAAAAACCGCCGGAGCGTTAGTCAGACCGAACAGCATTACCGTGTACTCAAAATGGCCCATAGGCGTATTGAATCCTATCAACCATTCGGCCCCCTCCCTGATCCTCACTAAGTGGTAGGCGTTGCGGAGATCTAGCTTAGTGAAGATCGTGGCGCCCTGGAGGGAGTCGAAGGCGGAATTCATAAGGGGAAGGGGGTATTTATTCTTAACAGTGATGCTGTTCAGCCCCCGGTAATCTATGCAGGGACGGAGAGTGCCGTCCTTCTTTCCAACAAAGAAGAATCCTGCTGCCAGAGTAGAGGAGGACGGACGGATGCAGCCTGAGTCTAGAGAGTCCCTAATGTATCTTTCCATCGCCTCCGTCTCGGGCTTGGAGAGGCTGTAAAGGTGACTCCTAGGGAAGGTGGATCCGGGAAGCAGCTCGATGGCACAGTCGTAGGGCCAATGGGGTGGTAATGAAGTCGCGCCCTGTTTATTAAATACTATGTCGTGATTAACGGTGGGCACTACGGATAGATCGGGAGTCCAAGAGCCGGGGGTTGGGGTATGCGTGGTCTGGGGACAGGACGCGCGCAAGCAGTTGGTGTGGGAAGCAGAACTCCACTTGTCGATGTGTCCTGCTGCCCAGTTGACCACGGGGTTACGCTTTGTTAGCCAAGGATAGGCCAAAACCAGCGGTATATTGGGGGAGCTGGTTACCTGGAAGCAGATTGACTCGGAGTGGTCACCGGACAGCAGTACTCTTACGGGTTCCATCCGGGACGTAACCCTGGTCACACGCCTGCCGTCCAAGGATACAGCGTTAATCGCCTCCTGCAGTGGTACTGTGGCAAGACCCAGTTGGGAGACCAAGGAGGAATCCAGAAAACTATTGTCCGTTCCCGAGTCGATCAGGACCTGAATCTTGAGACGCTGTCTGTCATGGCAGATGGTCACGTAAAAAGGAACCCGTGAACAGGAGAGGTCCTTTACTGGGTAAGACGAGTGTTCTGTCCTGTCTAACTAAACATGACCCAGGCGTGTCGGCTCGGTCTCCGAGCTCGGTGCAGTAGCTGGCGCGCGAGGAGGGGAGCGTCCTCTGAGCTCACCTGGTCTGTGGAGAGGGCAATGAGACCATCCAGGTCGTCAGATTGAGGGAAAGAGACCAGTTCGTCCTTGGTGGCTGCTCAGGCCGTTGACGAAGGCTGCCTGCAAGGCCTCTCCGTTCCATCCGCCTTCGGCTGCTAGGGTGCGGAACTCAATGGTGTATTCCGCTACGCAGCATCTCCCTTGGCGCAGTGCAAACAAGGCATCCCTCCCATGGACCGGGTGATCGAACAGCCTGCGCATCTCATCCGTAAAGGAAGCGTAGGACTGGGTCGCCGGATCCTGTCGCTCCAAAAGCGCAGAGGCCCATTCCAGGGCGGAACCGCGTAGCAAGCCGACCAGGTAGGCGTTCCGTGAGCTGTCTGTGGTGTAGGTTCAGGGCGAAAACAAGGCTATATTGTAGCAGGATGGAACGACACAGCCCGAGGTCTCCGTCGTAATTCGGGAGTGGGAACCCAGGGTTTGAGTTCCTGGGAGGGTGCCGGTGTGGGCGCGATTGAGGCTGGCAACTTGTCCTTATTAGCCACAACGCATCATGAGAGGGCGTGTACGTTGCCTATGATATCCAGCAGCGTGGTCTGCTGCTACTGCTGGTACTGCATTTGTCTGAATTGCACATACATACATTCCATTTGTAATGTATATATACAAGTATATATTACTTGTAAATACTAGTAAATTTTCTGCTCTCTTCTATTTGCACTCCTGGTTAGATGCTAATTGCATTTCCTTTGAATGAAATTGAAGACAGAAATCTAATCTAAAATGTGTAAAACAAACACTGTTTTAAATATTATGATAAAATATTATTACACATATTCAAAATGTCTCATTTATCTTTTTTGATTCAATGAAGTTGCTCATACACTAGCGTGGGATACAAACAGTTTAGCACTCTTAAAGCAAAGCATCGATCCCACGCTATAAACACAGTTCTCTCAAAAGAGATGGAAACAGACTACCCTCTGCTGGAAATGATGAGAATGTTCCAGAATCAGACTCCATTCCCTGTTGCTGTCGGACCCCTTTTGCCACAGTGAAATGAAGGTAAGGGTTGAGAACAAAGACATTAATAGACAGGACAAAGAGAAAGGTACAGCTGGTAAGGTCGAGTTGTGAATCATTACAATTTGTCAGGTCTTAAATGATGATCCTATTTATAAATGAATATCTTAACATGTATATTGCTTATCTACAACTAACAGATTTTCATTAAAATCGTAAAAACTAGGTCTGGTCTTTTCCAAATGTGACCCATGAGCAGGTGGAGACAGACTACTTTTGGTCTACTTCTTTTTAGGACATCACTCCATGAACAAATGGTAGATAATCTCCTTACACTCTAGAGGTGGCACACAATGTTGTAACCTCAGTCACTCATAGTCTTTAACTCAATCTATTTCTACCAATGTCACCTTTTCTTTTCAAGCTGAGCTGCTAATGTGACTGTAAACCTTTCAACATTTAATTTGACCTTTGTTTTGATCACACTTCCTTTCATCCAAGCTTTGACCCAAAGTGCAAGCCAGAGAATGATAATGGAGTTGTCAGGGTAAAGACTGAGAAAGGTATGCACTACTGTTAAACAGCAACGAGTCATGAATATCTATCCTATTGCTGCACATATACAGCTCTGGAAAAAAATAAGAGACCACTGCTGTGAAAACTGCGCCCTCTGCTGTGCATCCTTCCCCTGCAGGGGGCAGGCTTCAGCGCCGGCCTTCTGACACCACCGCCCATCTCATCAACTCATCTCACCTGTTTGTTTAGCGCACCTGATCATCATCCACAGTCATTTCCCCCAGTATATATGTTCCCTCTGCTCCCCTAGTCTTTGTGTGTTATTGTCTCACTACCGTGAGCATTGTTCAGCCACGCTTTCATTTCTGCAATAAAAATAACACGATTACGACTCCTCAGTCTACTGCTCCTTTCCTCAAAGTGGCTGACAACTGCACCTTTTTCTTTCCTTTCCAAATAACTTGAAAAGGGTAGTTTTGAGTGTCGAACAGAATTTCAATTTTGCAGTGGTCTCTTAATGTTTTCCAGAGCTGTATATTACTATACCATAAACACGCAGGTTAATTTATATAGCACAATTCATACGTAGAAGCAATACAATGGGCTTGTATTGCTTCTATATTAAAAAAATATTATTAAATATTATAAAAATATTATTTATATATTAAATATAAAAATACAATAGCATAAAAACAAATGCTCAAATGAAAACATCAAAACCTCATAATAATAAAACATTGAACAAGAACATAGCAATATAATAAAAACGGGATAAAAACATAGGAAGCTATAAAAGCTGTAAGGCTTAACAGAGTGGTCAAGTTTAAGCATTTAGTCATAGGCTATATTTTTAAGAAGACAGACTGCTGTTTTGGTGACTGCTTTGATATGACTGGTGAATGTGAGATCTGAATCTGAACACCAACATTACACACTTGGTCCCTGGTTTTTAGGGCACATGTATCCAGCTCTTTACTAATATTAGTTATCTTATTTTTGTTGCCAAACACAACAATCTCTTTTTCTTGGTTTAATTGTAGACAATTTTGGTTTATCCAGGTATTTATGTGCTCTATACAGTGACACAGAGAGTCTATTGAGCTATTGTCATATATATTTGAGTGTCATCACCATAGCTATGGTAGATAATGTTGTTGTTCTGTCGAATTTGGCCCAGAGGTAGCTTATAGATATTGAACAGAAGCGGCCTGAGAACTGTTCCCTGGGGAACTCTGCATGTCTTAGCCACCCTATAAGATTCATGATTGCTAATGGTGACAAAGTAACATCTAGATAAGATCTGAACCAATTAAGGACTGTCCCGGAGAGTCCTACCCAATTTTCCAGCTTATCTGGAAGTGTTCGATGATCTGCAGTGTCAAAGGCTGCACTGAGATCTAATAGAACCAGACATTTTATTTGATCCACATCTGTATTCAGCAGTATACTGTATCATTTAAAACCTTTATCAGGGTTGTTTCAGTAATGTGGTGAGGTCGGAAGCCTGACTGAAATGTGTCTAATAGACTGCTTGAGATCGCAAAATTACTGAATTTGTCAGGACTGCAGGTAAGGATCCAAATGCGGACTAGGGAGGAGTGGGGAAGTGACAGACAGTGCAGTCGGAGACGTGCAGTCATGCGTCTCACGTATCCGTAGCGAAGGCGCAGGCGGGCAGCAGACAGAGCAGTCGGGGACAGGCGGAAGGTCGATAGACGAGCGGGCGGCAGCAGTACAGTTAGGGAGCAGGCAGAGTAGTCGGGGACAGGCAGGAGATCGGAACTTGGGCAGGGAGCAGAGGCACAGGCAGGGCGCAGACAGAATAGTCGGGGACGGGCGATCGGTCGGTACACGGGTAGTCGAGACGAGAGTTTGTAAAGTGCAAGATGTGGCATGCGAGCATAAATCATTGATCCGGCAGGGTCAATTATCTTGACTATTAAACTGAGATTTGATACAGCTCCATAGTTGTTCAATATAGAGGCATCCTGTGTTCTCTTTTTAAATAGTGGTTTAATGGCAGCTATTTTTAGAGATGTTGGGAAAATGCTTGATTGCAGAGAGCTATTAACCATTTGCTGTAGATTCACTGTTATAGAGTTAAAAATTGTTTTAAAAAGGTCTGATGGCTGTGTGTCGAGACTTTCAACACTGTTGGAAAATGCAGAGAACGAGGGAATGCAAAGTGTGTGCAAAGCTGTCATAAAAGCAAAAGGTTGCAATTATTGTACAATGTGGAAAATAGGAAAACTAAAGATAGACCTTAGAATGAGTAGATTAATCCAAACTTTTGACTGGTTAAGTACTATATGTCAGCCTTTAATGAGGTCTGACAGTTAACGCTTTGATTTTTTCGTTTTCAAAGCAACACGGAGGCAACTAACAGGTCCTTAGAGTTAAAAAAAATTGTCTGTTCCTGAATTGCGAATGCATTGGTCATGAAAAACACTAAATTATTATTAAATGTGTAATGGGAACAGTCAAAAAAATCATGAAAGCTACTGCCAATTATGGACAAATTGCATCAGCAAAGAGGAAAATACATTTAACAGAATAGTTGCTAAATTCCGCAAAATTACAGGTCTAAAATTACCACATAATTTTATCTGAACATCTTGGACCAAGTTGCAACAACAACTGTACATTGTTATCTAAAAAAACATAAAAGTTATGACAGGGCTGCCATTCAAAAAGTGGGTGTATTCCAAGTCCAATGCACAAAGACGGATTACTTGGTGTAACCAAAGCTGGACCCCTGAGCAATGGAAAAAAGTAACATGTTCAGAATAATCATGGGTCACACTCTTTCCCACATCTGTATGGCTTTTTATTTGGAGAAAGCCAAAGGATGCCTTCAACCCACAATGTCTGCTGCCAATTAACATGGTGGGAGATCCGTAATGGTTTGGACAACCATCTCATGGGAGTTATTTGGCCTGGTGATTGCTCTACGAGGTTGTATAACAATCAAGGAATATGAGGTCATTTAATTGGACCAAGTGCACCCTAAGGTTCAAACACTGGCTCTTCATGCAGCTCCAATATTCTAGATTGATGAATACTCCATACACACAACTAAACCAATAAATAAGTGATGTTATGAAGAACAGGATGACATTAACCTCCTTCCATGGCTTCCCCATTCATCAGATACGACCATCATTGAACCTTTATTGGAAATTCTGGAGCACAGAGTGCAAAGTATATTTCCACCCCCTTTATTTCTCAAAGAACTGTAGATTTTCTTCTGGAAGAATGGTGCAATTTCCCACTAGACACAGTTCAGGACTTTTAAAACAGCATTTCAAGAAGGATTGAGCTGTTCTGAAGGCAAAGGGTGTCCATACTCATTACTGCTTCCTTGATATAAATACTACTAGGTGTTTCTGTTATTGTGTTTACCCACAAATCGTAAAGCACAAAGCAATATCTAAATTGTAAACACAATCAAAATATTCAATAGTGAACTGTCTCCTGACTTGAATGAAATGAATATCCGTTGTGTGATATTAAGAGAGCAGTCCAAAAGCATAACCATAAATATCCAGAGACATTCTGTTTGGCATATGGTGTAAGATCTCTGTATCAACCACTGAGGACACCAAGGTCATTCCCTTTGTACTTTTCCATAATTTAATTTTACTTTCTATTTTTACGCCACTTTGGTGGAGGAGATGTGAACTTAAATTGAATTCATGATATACATCTGCTTGCATGACACATTGAGATGACTATGTTGTGAGGTGAAGTCAGACAGCTAGGCAGGGAATGTATTTGTATAAAATCGTTATTTTCAAGACATTTCTTTCAGCCGTGTTGCTCAGGGTGTTGAGTAATAGGTAGAGTGTGTGGTTGCAAAAACGTTTGTAAGACTGCTGATAAAGAATACCGACCTGTGTGTGAGTTAGCAAAAGACATCAAGTTTTTGTTATTTGAAAGTCTATTTCTTACATTTATAAAATATGTGAATAATTCCAACAAATCTAACAGGGGTGTCCAGAAAGAAAACAGAAAGGGAGAGGTAGTTGATTCACAGGACAAATCCCAATTGATAAATGTCGCAATTCATGCTCTCTTGTAATGTATCTGTCGATTGTGATGAACCTTTCAATGTTTATCTTGGAATCGTGTAGTACTGATTAAAGTGAGCAAAAGGGATTTTTGTTTTCTGGGAATAAACATTTAACATTGAAAAAAATCATAAAGCATATAAAGCATGCCAACATTTTTGTCAAAAGATTGTTTATTCAACTTCATTTCAAACTGATTATAACATTCGGATTGTAGGTGTTTAGGGAGGGTTGGTGTGACTTGGGACCTCAGTAGGACCTCTAGAGTCCTGGATACAGCGTTACTCCCAATGTTCCACAACTAGCCAAACTTTCTAAAGTTGAATGATTTTATTCTGGGTGCAAATTGTAATAAATTGCTGTTCAACTAAATATTTTCTCTGAGCTACTGCAAATGTTATATTAATGCATCTAATTTGAAAGCTCTACTATAAGCAGACACTTGTAGAATAGGTCCACAATTCTCCTCCGTCTTTCAATCCTATTTTCCCCAGCTGCGTCTCACGTGGACCAGTCTAGACGGTAACAGATTTTTAAAAAATCTATGTTATTGATTTTATTTGATTATTTGTTACAGCCCTAAAATGCCCTTTAAAATGCTTTTCAATGCCAATTCAGGAAATTTTAGCCAAGCAAGAAATTAAACCTGGAAAAGAAGAACATATTTTACATTTCAGACAGATAAGTCCACAGAACACTAAAGACTGACATTTAAGGATCAGTGGCTAGAAACCGGAGGCTAGAAACCAAATTTCAGAAGGCTGACTTTGAACTGAATTTGGTGAGTTTCATGCTACTCTGGATCTTAAGCTCTTTTTATTAACATTTTAACACATTCCATTTACCTGGTTTCATCTGCATATTTACATGATTGCAAGTACTTAGGCCCTTGTCCATTAAGATTCAACTTTATTGTCATTGAACAAGTACAAGTACACGGAAATGCAGTTTGCATCTAACTAGAAGTGCAAATAGAAGAGGGCAGAAATTGTATTTCCAAGTAATATATACATTACAAATGGAATGTATGGATGTGCAGTTTAGACAAATGCAGTACAAATGGCAATACTAAATGTCCAATGAAGGCAAATAGAGGACAGAAGAGGGCATGGGCAGGAGAGGGCGCTGCAGACTCAGACGGCGGAACAGCCGGGACAGGAGAGGGTGCTGTGGACTCAGGCGGCAGAGCGGCTGGGGCAGGAGAGGGCAGGAGAGGGCCCTGCGGGCTCAGGCAACAGCGGCGGCGGCCAGTCCTCAGCAGGTGGCAGTGACGGCCAGTCCTTGGCGGGTACTGGCGGGCGGCGAAAACAGGGCAGCAGGAGGGGCTGGCGGCGACGACCACTGGGCAGCGTGAGGGGCTGGCGGCGACGACCGCTGGGCAGCGTGAGGGGCTGACGGCGACACCCGCTGGGCAGCTTGGGGCGCTGGCTGCGGCCCAAAGCATTGTGTTATGGACAACGAACAGAGGGGCATTTTATTGATGGGATTTTGAAAGCACAGAGGTACTGTGACATGATCATGAGGTCCATTCATCCATGACCATCACCTCATGTTGCAGCATGATAATGCATGGCTCCATGTTGCAAGGATCTGTACACAATTCCTGGAAGCTGAAAACATCCCAGTTCTTGCATAGTCAGCATACTTATCGGACATGTCACCCATTGAGCATGTTTGGGATGCTCTGGATCGGCGTATATGACAGCGTGTTCCAGGTCCTGCCAATATCCTGCAACTTTGCCAACCATTGAAGAGAAGTGGACCAACATTCCTCAGGCCACAATCAACAACCTGATCAACTCTATGCGAAGGAGATGTGTTGCACTGCGTGAGGCAAATGGTGGTTACACCAGATACTGACTTGTGTTCGGACCTACTCAATACTGTGAAACTGCACATTTTGAGTGGCCTTTTATTGTGGCCAGCCTAAGGCACACCTGTGCATTACACATGTTGTCTGATCAGCATCTTGATATACCACACCTGTGAGGTGGATAGATTATCTCCACACAGGAGAAGTGCTCACTAACACAGATTTAGACAGATTTGTGAACAATATTTGAGAGAAATAGGCTCTTTGTGTACATAGACAATGTCTTAGATCTTTGAGTTAAGCTCATGATGAATGGGGGAAAATACAAGTGTTGCGTTTATAATTTTGTTCAGTGTATTTCGTTAATCGGCACCTGATGTATGATTTAAGTGTTCCCTTATTTATTTGAGCAGAGTAGATTGAAACAACTCATTAGCCCAACACAATGCACTCTTGACCACAGCGCGCCCTGCGTAAGCAACTGAACTCTAGAGTGGAACCCAACAGCCATGAATGAGAAACCGAAGAACAAGATAGCATCTCAGCGTCAGGTTGTTCTCTGAAACAGCAGAATCCTACTAGATACGCCTGCCACTGTTATCCCTTGGAAGTATACCCATAGACGGTGCTACATGTTAGAAATGCGATCACCGGCATGCAATGGAGTACATAATGCAAGGCACTCATCTTGTATCCGCCCACAAAAGGGACACACAAAAATCCCAGCTGGGATGCGACCTCCCTTTCTTGTTACTGACTCACCTAGTCTTGACGCTAGTAAGGGCGACGTCACTGACAAGAAACTGCAGCCAGTTGTGATGCCCAGGGTGCCAGCAACTGCTAATGACCCTACCCATTTCCCCAAGAAACATCCCATCCACTATTGATTGGAAGTAGAATGCACCCTAGCGGTTGATGTCTTGTTTCAAAATGGATGCCGCGTACTGTGAAATATTCCAACTTCCAAGTGGATGTTAGCACAATAATAACGAACGTAATGTGGAACAGGCGTCAGATATTCTACAGAGCACATGCAGTACACAACTTACCATATGGATAAACAGTCAGCTCACCATATTGATAAACTCAACCATGAAATGACATCCATATCCCGCTACAAATCAACGTCAAACCTGATCCGACAGAACCACATTTGGTAACAAATGTACCCAGGGCATGTTGGGGGAGGACGTCTAGGGACACCCGTTTCTCATCATCATCACATTCTGCAATGACGCAGGTGCCTCTGTGCCAGGAACCAAGGCAGAAGCTGCAGACCTGTTCTCCAAGATGAAATTCCCCCGTCCATAAAGCCGTCAGGCTTGTAATTGGAAGGCTCCCGGTACGAATCCTGACTGGGCCAATTCTCGTTAAGTTGCTGTGCAAGGCACTTCACACTACATTCCTCTGGGGAAAATGTACCTGTACTTACTATAAGTCACTCTGTATAAAACTGTATGCTATTTGACTAAAATGTACCCCTCAGATTTCCTGGCTGAATTGGCTATCATTAAAATACATTTCAAATGTAGCATAAGTAATTGCTTTTTCTTCCTTTTAAAATGATACATACTGATGTATTTTTCAGCCAGCATCCTGCTGAGGTGCAAGTCTTGGGCTCACTGGACATTATGTTCACATCTGTTTCATAGCAGAAGGTAATGTTCAGTACAGACAAGAATGTATTTCAATACATGCTGCTCCATTGAAATGATCTGCACTTCCTCCAAAATCACCTTCATCATCTGGTCCAAAGGTCAGTCTTTGTAGCTGACAATGACAAACCTCCCTAGACTTTCTGCAAATGTTGACTTGGCCACAGCGGATTCTTCCTCTTCCTATACCTCAGAGATTTTTTTCCTGATGTTCTCTAATGAAATGAAATTCCTCTGGACTCAAAAGGGTGTTGAAGATGCTTGGTCTGCTGCAGAAGCAATTCAGTTCAATATTTGATTTCCCCTGCTTGTGTTGGTGACCATGTGCAATCTAGTAAAGAAATTGATGTTCAAGCCACCCATTTCAGTAGCTCCTTGGAATTCTGCACCCGCCGCCTCTTTTTGTCTTTGCGTTGAGAGACTAAACTGTGGAGTGTCATAATATGTGATTTCTTTTTCTTGACATCATTTAGGCTCCAAAAGGGCCCTTACTGCTCTCTCATCATGTCCAAGGGAGTCCGATAGGGTGGGTGTGATTCACAGGGCCCTGGCTTGGTAGGACCTGTGGATTGTAATAATGTCACTGTTGTCTGTAAGTGAAGGGGCCCAGGCATATGTCTTTTCAGGGGGCCAGAATTCCTTCCAACTGCCCTGGGCATAGGACTGCCTTCCCTCTGTGTACACACCACTTGTATGGATCATAGCCTGCTGTCTACACCCTCCAGAGTGGAACATCTGGATTTCTGTGACCAGTTTACACACAAAGTGAAGGCTGTAAGACTTTCCTTCAGATATCTACTGTTCTTTACATGTTAGATTCTGTTGAACTGAGGCTTGCTAGAACATCTGTCTGTTTGTTGAAGACCTATTTTAGATCCTGACGGGATTGTGGTTGAGATATTTTTGCTTGAAGAACTTATAGGTTTCCTACAGCAGGGTTTCCAAAACCTCTTCTCTGGCCTCTCAGATGTTCCAGTTTTTTACCCTGAGCTTGCACACCTGATTCAATTAGCCAACTAGTCATCTTTGATTAATAAGACAAAGAGAAATCTAGAGTACTGCTATGCCTTTCAGGCCCACACACTTGGAAAAGGTTTGCGTACAAGGCAAGCGGCAAAAGAGTAATAATAAATCCACATTAAACCTGTGAAAATTTAGTGTACTTGTCTAGTAGGCATACAGATCAGGGAAGTATGACTGCTATCCACTGGATAATGCGGTTGATGGGATAAAGGATTCCAACAGAACTACTGGGGAATCATGGCTTTCCTGCTCTAAACACAGGGATACTACAAATCGCCTGAACATCTGGGTCATGAGCTGAATCGAGTATATTAGAGCAGATGTGCTGGAGAAACATCCTACACTCCCAGGTAAAGCATCTTGAGTCACTCAAGGTGGCATCCATGTTCTAGTTACAATTACACGGTAAAGCGATCAGTGAGTGGCGGACTGTGTTAAATTAGTGTGGATCAAAGTGTTTCTGTCCCCCTCTTAGTGGTGAGTCAACAACTCGGGCCGGCCCGGGGAGGCCCAACTGCTACACAGTTCCAAGCAATGAGGGATATGGTTGCGCTTATAAAAAGAAGGATTTCAAGTGAGTTTTTCTGTGTCTTGTCTAGTGCTGATGTGCCCAGCTGAGGGAGCTATTGTACCATTGTAACACTTCAGAAAGGCTCTCTGCTTACTACTGGACATAACCTCTTCCTTTCTCTCAGTTCAATAACTTCATTGTCCATTCACTCCACATTCCTCCACAGTGACTAGCATAACATGGAACATGTGCTCTTGAAAACGATACGTTGAGAATGTAACAGCTTGCAGAGCGGCAACCAACCCTGCCCAGTCCAAGCCAAATTATAAGTTTTCAGGCCTCCAATTCTGCCGGCATGAAAAACTGAATGTTTTTGTAGCATTTTTCACACCTGGAGTGTGGAGGCAACCTTGTGGGTGAGACAGAAGAGGGTTTAGAGTGTCTGGATCTCTGTTCTGCCTCTCTGCCTGTCTGTCTGTAACGTAACACTTCTACTGATCCTATTGTCTTACCTGGGATTTACAGAGAAAAAAACTGGCAGGTGTTCTTACCTTCAGGCTATAGACTTCAGTTCTGCAGAAAATAGGGGGTGGGAGAATGAATGAAAGGACACACATTGGTAGTGCTACACTTGTGAGAACCAACAATTGCTTTTCATTAAAGAAAAATATTTTCCGCAACCTAACCTTGAAAATCTGAACCCAACTCAGAAATCTACCTTAACTCCTAATTCTAACCCCAGCTTCAACCCCTAAGCTTAAAATAGCCTTTTTTGTTTGTTGGGATTGGCCAAATTGTCTCACGTCATCAAATTTGCCCATGGTTTACTATACTTGTGAGGATTTAAGGTACTCACATGTGTTGTAAAACAAGTATACAAACGTTTGAAAACACACACACACACACACTCACAGGAGACAGTCAGTCAGTCCATGCTGTTTGTAGAATAAACAGAAGGAGATGTGTAAGGGTGTGTGTTATTAGTGGTCATTAAAATGGCCTGAACAGCACTTGACGAGAAAGAGAAAGCAAACAAGCCCACTGTGTAGTGAAAGGAAAGCAAGGGGCTATACTGTCTAATTCAAGTTCAATAACTGACCTCTAACTCAAGGAATGGTTCAGGTTACGCCGTTTAGCTCATAAGATAAAGGGAGCTGGTTTGACTTTCTATGGAAATAACCCAGTCTGAAAAATTTGTTTGTAATGCACCTTTAATAGAACTCAATTATGCGCTGAAATTATTCAATATTTAAACTTTTTATTGGGTAGTGGTGTGCTTAAGTACTTATCTCGAGACCACTCATACATTATTATTAATTATAAAGCATCCTTGAGATTTCGAGACCCCTCATACATCTACAGGGACACCCCATAATATTTATTTTGTTTGTTTGGGAGGGTACAAACAAAATCTTCAAGGACGCTTTACAATTTGCGGCAATCATTTATTTATCTACTGTCCTAAGGCTGTGGTTGGGGTAGCCTGGATAAATGATTCCGGTCGCCCTGCAATCCCTATTCAGCATCACAGGTGATTGTCGTGCAGCACGTGCAGACATGGAGCTGAAGGCGGCAAATTGCATGTACACGGTCAATTGGACAGCTTTCTGATGAAAATCAACTACAATAAATAAATGAAAACCCGGTTTATCTCTCTACAATAGCTTTTTGTACAATATTAGCTGATCCTTTATCAAACATTTTGCCAGCGCTCTCTGCTAGCTGACTGGGTGGGAATGAAACCAAATTAGCAGCTACTAGCTGACCTAGCAACAACGTTTATGTAGCTAAACTACAGTAGTTATTCGTAGATCGCTTAACCAACCTGCTTGCCCAGTCAGTAGTGATGGTGAGTAATAACCCGAATGTACTGTAAGTTTGTGACTTGATCGTAGTTAATTGTATTTGAACATGATTGTGCGTGGTAATGAGACTGAGACCGTGGCTAGCTACTGTACCTAAAAAAAAAAATCTGAACCTTTAATCGTGCATCATGGATAGAGTAAGAGGTAAAGAAAGATAACATAGTTAATGAGGAAATTGCAGACATATTAGTTTACGCCGATTATTCTCAAATTTTGACATGAGAATTGAATTAATATACTGTAATATAACTGAATATTTTAACATTGCAATTAATTAATTTGTTATTGAAACAATATTCTGCATCATCGACTACAGTCAAAAAACCTAGCTCAGTCAGGCCAAGTACAAGCCACCTCAACTCAGCCAGGCCAAGTACATACTAGGCATGTTCACACTGCACCTTAGACTAGGGCTAAGAACTTTTTAAGCCCTGGGCTAAGCAAGTGTTCACACCTGCATATTTTGAAGTGGGCCTGGGGCTAGCTGGCCCTGCTCCGGAGCAGGGTTAGCACTGACTTTTCCGGGCAGCATCATGCTTTGGGGCTGTTTTTCTTCAGCTGGAACCGGGGCCTTAGTCAGGGTGGAGGGAATTATGAACAGTTCCAAATACCAGGCAATTTGGGCACAAAACCTTCAGGCGTCCATTAGAAAGCTGAAGATAAAGAGGATGTTTACATCTCCTGTGCACAGGAGATGTCCTCACAATCTGATAGATTAGATGTGTCAAGATGTGCGATGCTGATAGACTCCTACTCAAAAAGACTAAGTGCTGTAATAAAATCAAAAGTTTTAGTTTAAGGGTGTGCACACTTATGCAACTATGTCAAAAATGTCAGTTAGTTTTTCATTTGAGTTGTTCACGTTATAGGTCACATTAAAGGTGGAAAAAGTTCTGATATGATTTATCTTTATCAAATTTATTTACATTACAAACACCTGGCATTTTTACAGGGGTGTGTAGATTTTTTATATAAACTGTATGTATCCACTGTATAATTTTCAGGAGTAAATATCAGGTAGGCTATGGTAAGTCACTGTTCAAATGGACCCCCCAAAAGTCATAGGTAATTTCGAACCCTGTTTATAGGACTTATTTTCTAAATGCTCATTAGTCATCATTGAAAATTGAAATATCTAGGTACAACAGAAGCTTCTCTATCAGTTAGCCTATTTGTCTGTCAGACAAATATACTCTCAGATGAATTAGCATTCTTTAAATATGGATGAAGGCCTTTACAAATGTAACACATTTTGAACATCACTAACATCATGATGTCCTTGGAACATATAAAAATAATGTTCTAAAAAAGCTTGTTCATTTGTTAACATTTTTTTAAAATATATACTAACACATAGTAATGTTTACTGTGTACTTGATCAGTGCTTCCAAACCTTTTTTGGTTACTGTACCACTAATCATAATGGTTGGAAACCTGTTTTTTTCTCAGACAGAAGTGAACTTCAATTTCAAGGTGAAATTTAAAGGCCATAGCTTTCTAAGAAACACTACCTACATGATTGCATTCTATCTAGTCTGATGAATCAGAATTGCCTTTATTCACTAAATACATTTACAAATAACCAGAATGTTGAGGTCTTACTTCAGGTCTTACTAGTGGCCTGCATCATACATTGTATCACACACTTCAGTTTCTTTATAAAGCGCATACTGCCTATGTGCATGTTAACGAATAACGGGGGTAAAAAATGTGTTAATTATTTCATTAATTTATTTTGTCCTATCTACAGACTGGACACACAAGACTAGCATAAGCTGACATTTCTATGTAGAATTCACTAAGGGGTGAATATGAGCAGTAAGAGTAATGTAGTAGTAATGTATACTTTTTATTTACAATTCAAGTGCACATTTACAGATTCACAGTTCCATTTAAATTGTATATACGTCTTTGTAGATGGGAGATGGTTAGAGCTTTTGGAGAAGTATGGTGCAGCTCTTTAATTAGCAGGGACTTTGGAAGTGATGTGGCAAGCATCAACACATTATGACAGGTTTAGTCTTGGTGTGGCACATGGCCGGTTACTGAGGGGCACATCACGGAGAAAAGAATGCTGTCCTAGCAAGTACAGTAAAATGTGCTATCGGCTTAAGAGCTTCATCTTTCTTCTATGTTGCACATGAATTATTTTCAAAACACACACACGTTTCTTCTGTTGACATGAATCGGAAAATCATTGCATGTCTGAAATATGCCCCTGATGTAGTGAAATTCTCCAATCAGAGAGGTCTTTCACTGAAACATCTTGATGTAGACAGAATACAATACTGTTCACTTTGTCCTGGAGACACTCACCTGGCCTGAGATAGCCACAGCCGAGGAAGTTTCACCTTCTGTTTTCTGACGTCAACAAGGTAAATGTGAGGGAGGGGACCATGGCCTTTCATAAACGGGGCAATCTGGCAATATTTTGTAATGTGTAGAAACACTTGGAACGGACACATCACAGGTTTTCAGGGACATGGGGGGCATTTTATTCATGGACATTGGAGAGAAAGGGGGGAATGCTCTCCTGGGCTGACTGGGTCGTCTTCAGTATGGCCTTGTGACGGCACTATAGGAGGAATGAATGAGGGTGGTAGAAACCTGGATGGCCTCTGTAGCCTCCATCTCCTGGCTGTCTTTTTCCTCCTAAGTTTCCCATATTGCTGGGATAGTACGACATAAAAGGTGGCCGGGAGTGGCGTCGCCAACTTGTCCCTTGTGGCGACTACATCATCTTCTTTATCTCACTTGGCCTTGACCCAGAGTTGCTCTGCTGGGGCCTTAATATACCCGCCCTGACGAGGTTCTGATGGGAGGCAGCTGGGCAGGGGAGGGGCTGCCTCCAGAATGTCCTGGAACCTGACAGTTTTGCCCCCCCTGGGAGTATTGGTGCAATGCTCATATAGGAGTGGGCACATTTACGGAACAGTTTGCTTATTTATTGTTTAAATACCAGACTCGGGTCATTGGGTTGGTGAATTGAAATGGTCATCCAGTCATCCATCCATTTGTAGGTCAGTTATTTGATTGGGTTGGTTTGTTCGTCTATTGGTGGGTTATTTGTTGGCAAATCTACTGTATCGGTTGGCTTTTTGAAATACATTTGTTGTTGGATTAAATTGGCCATTAGGTCCATCTGCTGTTTTGTTCATGATTCAATCTGTCATTTGATTGTATTGGTTGGCTAGTTGGTCAGTTAATTTGTATTTTCATTTGCTTGATCAGTCTGTCTGTGGATGTGCAATCTGTCTCTTGGTGGGTCAGTCGGTTGGTTGGATTGTTTAGTTGGTCAGTTGGTCCTGAAGAAAGCCACTTCATAGGTACCAAAATTCCAAGCTTCTTCCTATAACCCTAGGAAACAAATGTTTTCTCAGTCTTCCACCTCCTCTTCCTTGTTATGCAGATGAAACCCAACTATTTCTTCTTCCCCTCTTAATGACCACCTTAAGCTCAACCTAGACAAAATGGTGCTGCTCTTCCGCCAGGGGGAAGGCCTTGACAACTCCACAGTGTCCCCCTATCAAAGCACAAAGATCTTTGGTTCCCGATGTTCTCTGGAAACATTATGGCATTGACTGGCTCCCATATGTTCTACAATTACCAAGGACCTCACACCTTACACCTGAAGTGAATCCTAGTCCAGGGACTGATTGTGTCATCCATTCACTCCACTTGCTTCTCGCATTTGCCACAAGGCCTTAATGCTAAGCTACCGAGCAGCAAGGGCACTTCCCCTCACTAGTGTTGGAGCCGTGCTCAAACACGTCTGCTACTTGCGGGCTCTACGTCTACTCTTGTTGTTGCACCCCAATGGTAGGAACATATACAAGGTGCTTGGATAGTAGTCCCTGACTATTATCATAAAACATATAAAACCCAATTCTTTATGTGGGTTTATCTAAAAAACACTCTATAACCCTGGTCTCTGCTGCCTTTTTGAACTAATGCTTGCTGTTCATTATTTTTAGTGCCATCCTTCCAGCGCAGATTTTGCTGGTAGTTAAATTATTAACATGGATGTTTTTACTACTACTCAGTTGTGTTGTTGTTCCAATTAGCTTTAGAACAATGAATGCACTAACCACTAACTGTAAGTCACTCTGGATAAGAGCTTAAATTACTCAAATGCAACTGGTTTGGTCGGTTGGTTGTATCGATCAGTCGGTTTGTTGGTTTATTGGTTTAGTCAGTAGGTTGGTCAGTTGGTTTGTTCCTTGGTATGTTAATCTGTTGGTTGATTGGATTGGTTGAATAGTTGGTCTGTTGGTTATTTGATTGGTTGCGCAGCCATTTCGAATTGTCTTGCTCAAGGCCAATCTCTGCCTGGCAGTGTCTAGTGCAACAGTAGATGGGGCTGAAGGTCCGTAGAGCATTATATCAGCAGCATTGCAGACTAGCAATCTATGTCCTGGACTTTCTCATACTGCAACAAGTCCCTACAGACACAATGTTTAGGTTTTGGTAAACCTAACATAGAACGACCGGGAGTTGACCAACATATCAAGTGTCAGGGTCTTGTCAGAAAGGAATTATTTCTGCATCATTACAAACCATCACAGGAAAACAAGGGTTAGTTTGTCTGGTTGATTCAAACCATGTCGACAGGCTTGTATTCTGTAATGGGTAATGCATCAAACTGGAAAAACAAAAAAATACACGTTATTGGACAAAATCAAATGGAATTTTTTTTCTCTGCTTCAAAACGTGTCCTCTTTTTAGCCGTTTGGTGCCTCCTGAAAACGACATTGAGAGGTCCTTATGCCGTAGGAAGAAAGAACAAATGTGCCACAGTCTTTTGAAACAACACTGAAGGTCTTCCTTATATCAGGTTGGTATTGTGAAAAGTAGCTTCTCAATGATATACCTGGCTAGATATAAGATTAATGACCTGTTACTGAGTTGTAACTCGCAAACACAACACAAAACCCTGGTTTAAACTCAAACAACATCCACTTTGTACTCCGAAATTTGACAGCTACACCGAGAGCCAAAAAAACTTTTAGCTGGAGCTGAGAGCCTGTTTCTTTACCCCCCACATTGACTTAACTATTTAGTGTGTTTGTTATGATCAGATAGTCCAATCAGGGAGTCACAAAGGCTCCATTGTACTCTTCCTGTCGTGGCCCAGATCCAGAGAGGGTGTCAAACCCTGACTGTTCTGATAGCCATCTCAGGGTAAAGCCCCTCACCCAATCCCTACACGCACGGGCAACCGCAAACCGCCCATGGAGTATAGAATGAAGCTCACCCTAGAAGCTGATTTAAGGTCAGTTTTGCGCCCCCCCCCCCCAAATTACTTAAAGATTTAGGGAGGGTTTATGCTGATTCTAGATCTGTGCCTTAGGGCGACTTTTAGCTATTAGATCATGCCTTCGAATGCAGTAGGGGCCTTTCCCTTCAAGTGCTCAAAGTCCATTTAGGAAAGAAAATGTTGATGTTTACATCCTGGTGCTGACCCCTCCTGGCCTCCCCTCTCTGCATTCCTACCATAGCTGTTACATCTAAACAACAGGACACTCAGAGGACAGAATGACTGAAGACACAAAACAACCTCTTAACAATGTCAAGGAGTGTGTGCGTTTGTGTGTATGAATGCATGTTTGTGTGTTTAATGCAACCTCGTTACCCTTGGGTTCAGGGGTCAACGCACTCAACTCAGGACGATTCCCTTATTGATTTAATCCCCAAATCTATTTCATTTCCAAATCCAAGCGTGGATAATACAATTCTGTTTGACTTTTATAACATCATTTCAAATAGTGTGGAGATAATTCATTTTGGTTATTATTGATATCCCCGGACTCATTCTACATTTTTTATTTATTTTTCAGGTTGCAGTAATTGAAGTGTTTTTGCTTTCATACAGTGGCATCATAACCTAAAACAGGTATCAAAAACTGATTTTAATTAGTAATTTAAAAAATGTACATTTGTTTGATATATTTTATCTAATTATTAATTAATTTATTTTCCTTTATATATCCCATGTCTGAAATAGAGACCTGTGACATATAAAGGTTTCAAATTATTCTTTTTTTCTGTATTTGCTTGGGCTTGTTGTGGTGATTGACAGACTACAAGCAATATATAAATGCATGGATCCCTGCCACCCTGATCATTCCCTGTGGAAAACTGAGCCACCTTGCAAACACATCATTTTATTTGATTTAGTTTTATGATGATGCATTGAGGTTTCATCCAAATACACGCAGAGGGATTGATGCTGAGTGGAGTCAACCAAGTCTGGCTACACAAAATCACCATTTCCTTTGAATCCCCATGTGTTTCCTTCACCTGACAGCCTCTGTAGTCTACATAGTCTAGAGGAGAAGGTGTACTCAGTCTCAGACCCAATGGTCTATCCTGTCATAAGGAGTTTAGTAGTACTAACATTATTTCCACCTATATCAGTTTAACCCGACTTCGACAGAAATTAATAAATGGGCTTCTGTTACAATCGCTTTGATTTACCCGATGTAGTCACTTTTAAAGGAGTGTTTTGTTTGCGGAAATGTAAAACATTACATGTCACTAAAAACAATGCATTTGCTGTAAACATTTTAAGTAGTCATGGTTGTCATAGTTTACCAAAAAGCACGCATTTGGCTGTAAAATGTCCTCCAACATTTCATGTTGCCTTCCTGCCATAAATTCCTCCTACCTATCTGCCTCTATTACCCGTAACCTGCAACACAAAGGACACACTATGCAGATCTATTTCTTATTCATACACACAAAAACACAGAAAAATACACACCCACACACGCAGAGACATGCATACATCCATTGACACACACACACACACCCAGGCATCATCCAATTGTTCTAATGGTTGCTAGGCACTGTAGTAATTTCTGCCTGGATAAGGTTGCAGACATAGTGCCACGCCAGTGTTTTAGAGCCATGTGATGAACACTCAAGAGAGCTTCAGTCTCCCTGGTCCAGCTCAGAGTAGACACAGACCTCACAAATCCCCTACCAGTCAAAGACTGTAAACTAGAACATTCTCTATGAATAAATAACATTTGTTACTTTAAGTCATGTATCCACCTGCATACAATGTGCTAAGAGTATTCACTGTCCACAGTAAGGTGTGTTGTTATTGTATAATGATTATGTTATTTTATTAATGACACGCAGAGAAAAGTTCAACAGTGCCGTCAGACAATGTAATAATCCTGTTTAAATGTTTGTAATATAATGACTAAATGAACAACCACCGCTACTATAGGTATGTACACATCCTATCGGGGCTTATTTCTCAACTTGTGATTTGACACTTGAACTGATGTTCATCGAGCCATCTCTCTGTCAGTGGCGATGTGTGCTGTTTAAACTGTGGCGTGCTGTTTGAACTGCTGGTTGGCCCATAGTAAACATTTCCGTCTTATCGTAAATATTTCACGGCTATTTCACAGTGACTGAACACAATTCCTCCAGCTGTGGAACGTCTCCGTGAAAAGGTAAAACAATCGCTTTATCCAGTGGTTTGTGTGTGTGTGTGTGGGTGTGTGTGCGTGTGCGTGTGTGTGCGCCTGTGTGTAGGTGGACACACCTGTGTGTGTGTGTTTATGTGTGCGTGCAAATCCCCCCCACCACCCACCCATGCAGCAGAGATTTTGGAACACATGAAAGCTAACAGAGGGTGGTATGCCTGCTGGGCGAGCTACTTCCATTTGCCCCAGTCCACTTCAATTAGTGGGGCCTAGCATCCAGCAGCATCTGGTTTCAATATGGAGCCCGGCGGAAGGGTGGTTGCCCGGCTGCATGGCGGAAAATACAGCCTACTGTACCTTTAAATAGCCAAGGGAAGGCTGGGACAGATGCCGGCCCATATCGGCCTATCCCGAGACTCAGTATCTGGCCCCAGCGCTTCTCCTCTTTCCCACTTTGAAAAGACGACAAAATGTACAATTAAGGAGGAATGACTGCAATGTTGCTTTTGAGCCATGTCATTGGCCTGTACGGGAGCTTGTGCAATACGCAGAGAGAACAGCGAGAGGCCTTGCTGTAACTAGTAGCTTTACCGCAACACGCGCGCACACACTTAGGCACGCATACACGCATGTACACGTTCTTGCTCACACACACACGTATGCATGCATACCAACAGAACACTTTAGCATACATACACATTTTTTGACCAATCGATGCATACCATGGTGAGGTGGGTTATTTGCTCTGAGAAGAGCATTTGCTGGTCGTTTCCTCTTTTCCTTGTCGTTCCAGAGCTTTTCTTTGAGAATAGTGGTTTTCAGTGCTGACGCATAAGGCTGTAGACCTCGCTCCTTCTTTCCCTCCGTCTTTTTCCCTCCTCCCACGGACGAGTGTCCCAGTAGCTCACCCATAATTCCACAGTTTCCATTTTGACCATAACTCACACAGCGCTGCGCACTAACTAAAGGGGCTGTCTGGAGCGAAGCTGATTGCATGTTTGTCCACCAAATTGTCAGTGCAGCAGAAAGACTGCAGAGGGGAAGAGAGGAGAACCAGAAACATGGAAGATGACACGGTTACCCGGGATGAAGATCCAGAGCCACCCTATCTCATTCAGCCACATAAATCAACTGAGTAAAAACGGTCACAGTATAGTGGCTGTGCTGTAGCCCATAGACACATGACGCCTGGATAAGATGGTGTTGCTGAGTGGGTGGTTGGTTATTGTTGCTTGAAACCGGTAGGGGCGGAGGTGCGACTCTAACCTGCTGTTGAGGCAGGTTGTGTAGAACCCATTTTCAATCACATGTTCCCCGGGACTACAGAGGTGGTCTAGGCCACAAGAGTTTTCACACAAGACCATTCAAAACGTGACAAATGAAAAACCAAGGATTTTCAAAAGGTATTATGCTGGCATGAATGGTATGGTGTTTTGGCCCGTCAAGAGAATATTCACACATTCCATACTTGAAAAAGCACATGTAAAACAAGAGGCCATCTGGTTAGAATCTGAAACTTAAAGAAACCCACATTTCCTAACGTTTCATTGCTGTTTTAATACATACTTCACATTTCCGATGTTTCACCATTTCCCCAGAGGAGAGATTATATTTATTGTTAGCTCCAAGGGAGAAAAGGGGAAGGAGTGGTGGAACAGGAGGGGGAAATATTGTGGAGGAGGTGGCAGAAGATGAGGTGTAGGATGAGGAGGTAAAGGAGAAAGACGAGTTGGAGGTGGTGAGAGGGAGGAGGAGGGTGTGGAGAAGGAAAAATTGGAGGGGAGCAGAAATGCACCGTAATCAGATAAGGTCGATGACAAGGCGAAAGGATCGATGACAAACTCCCTGACAATGTTTGGCTGGTCTCATCAGACCCAGGCTCAGCAGTCAGGCTGCTGACATGTAGATCGCTCACACGGCCCCGTCTCTAAGCTCAACAGATACCCCTGTAACGTGAGAGAGATAACCCTAGCTGCTAAAAGATACTGCCAAGCCGTTCGGCCTGCTTTTGTCAGAAGTTACAGATGTACCCGTGGAAATACTCATGGGAGTTTTACTCCAATTTGGTTCGTTTGTTTAGGGCTGGAAAATGTATCTGAGGTTAAGCCTGCATTGAGAGGGTTTAATAGTCACAGTAATGGCTGCTTGTGTTGGAACGGACCTGGCTGCAAGATTTTGCGCGTTAAACAGACTGTGTCACAGGATTATTACTGACGCTCGCATGTATGATGGTTTTATACGTGTTTTACCTCTTGGTTTCATTGCCAATGTAATGCTATAACTTGTGTTTACTGGTGAAGTTGACCGTCTGGGATTCAGAGTCAGTTCAAACCTGTTAAGTGTGAGTGTGTGTGTGTGTCTGTGTGTGTGTGTGTGTGTGTGTGTGTGTGTGTGTGTGCCAATGCTAACAACCTTTGATTTATCCATGAAGTCAGCGGCTCGAGCTTGAATGGAAATCTTTATTGCATACGTTTGAGCATTCAAATACAAGCTGACTTCTTAAGTCACATCGCTACATGTTTAAGTGTTAAAATGTACCACCTGCCCACTGCTCTTTGACCAGACGACAGGGTAGACAGCCCAAATGTTACACTCAGTGGTTGCGAAATGTGCAGCATCCAAAAGAATTCAGGCCACAGACACGAAAGATGAGAAACAAATTATCTGCACAGGCTGGATTTCGGGTCCGTTGGATTCATCGGTGAAACAAACGCTCATCCAAGTCGGATCCTTTTGAACATTTTTGTGACTGAAACTCATTAACTTGGTCGTAAGCAGGTTGCAGTCAAAGCAATGCAAACTCCTCTACAACAGAGACCCCTGCTGACCCGTGACTTATGAGGTCGTTGTATTAAGTTGTCACTTCCCGTCATTCCTGCTTTACATCCAGGGGTCGGGGGTCAAGAGGATCTGTCGACGGTGACACAGGCGATTATAGGAGCAGGCATTCCATTGGCAGTCATTACCTTCAGTCAGTCAACACTGAGGGATCTGCTCTCTATTACTCTGTCTGTCTGTCTGTCTGTCTGTCCCGTCCGTCTGCTGCTCTCGTCCTCTCTGACGCGTTTGGGTGCGGGTCCGTCTGCAGCCCCTTCCTCATCTCAACCCCTATGTCCTTCTCTTCTGGTGGTTGGCTTAACTCTGTTGGACCATTCTTTCAGCTCTCCCATCCTGCTGAGCAGAAACAATCGGGACTGAGGTGAAATTAGGCCTGAGCGTGGTGTCAGGTCCAGGTTGGGCTCATGTGTATTGAGGTTTCAGTCCAATACGACGAGTACGATAGGATTCCTGACATTCCTATAGGAGCTGTTTAGTTATGTAGGAAAGTAATTGATCTGGAAGACAAGCTGGTATGGTGCTTTGTGGTCCATCTTCCTCCCACCATAAGGCAGGACATTAATTCTCTTACTTCACCTTTTTCCCCTGTAAAAAAATACTCTGGAACACACTAGCCTAAATGTTTTACTTCAACTTGTAGGTACAAAAGGTCAATTTTTTTAAATAGAACATATTGATACATGCCAAATAAGTGTATTAATACGGCCTCTTTAATTTGTTTAGAATTACCAAACCTACCTTTGAAGCTCTTACCAATTTCTTTCAACACTAACTGTTCCAACATTTAACTGCCTCAGTTATCATAAAAATTAGCTACAGAAAACATTTATAAGCTCCTTAGTATCCCAAGCGTTTGTGCAAGGATCACTACAGATGTTCACAATACAATAGACCCCATTAACTGGAATGACATTCACTCAAGCGTGGGCCAAAACAAATGGTAAGCCACACCCCTGACAAGCCACACCTTCTCCACTTATGACAGAGTGCAGTCAAATTATTTCCTCACCCATTTTTAAAGTGCGTGCTCATGAGGTGCTGAAAGCTTTCATCAAATAAAAAAAAATCCCACTGATTTCTCAAATGTGTTATTTGAAGCAAACTGAATACAGAAAAATTAATGAATCGAAGCATGATTTACGATAACTTGGAATAGGTCAAAAGTGCTTCAGAGGAAAAAACGTGTCATCCTGCTTTTTGCAGTGGCCACAGTCCACTTTGTTTAAGCAACTGGCTTACACCATGCTGTGGAACAGGCCCTCTCTCCCTCCCTGTCCTTAAAACCAGGCATGAACATCTTCCTGTCCTTTGGTCATCCGTCAGTTTCACTGGCTAATGTAACAGTAAAGTGATAGTGGGAGTTTACATCACGGCAGGAACAAGGGGTGTTTTGACAGTGATACGAGCGACACTTGTTTATCTAACCTTGTGGGTTGCGGTACAGTTCAGCGCTCAAATTAAAGGGTTCCTCCTCTCTTGAACTTAAAATGGGCAGATTTGTAGGCTGCAGTTTTTTAAGTGAATATGCACACATAGCTACAGTTTATGTGCATTTCATAGCTGTAAAACCAAAGCACGAAATTGAAAAATTATGGTGTCGTTCAGAGCTGACTCTAAGCTTTGCACACATTAATTCAAGCCTTTAAGTCTGTTGTTTTTTAACATATTTTCTAACCATTTGTAAAGCACCATACGTGATAATAACGTGTCATTGCTCAAGAATGCAACCTACTTATCTGAGATGTCTGAGATACCTCTTTCAGTTTCTTATTGGGCTATACCATATTTGAAGCGAAATTGCTACCTTATGCCCCTGTTTGGAAAAGCCACAGGGTTTTCAATGGGACCTTTAAAAAGGGGGTAGTGTTTCATTTGGAGTTGGCGGTCATAATGGCAACGGGAATTTTACCGCCGGGTAGCCTTGGAACCATTTCCCCTCACACATGGCTTCAAGGCCTACAAGCTGCGGTGATGATCACGTAGTCGCTCGTCAGACACTCGAACACCCCGAGAAGACAAATTAGAGCCCATCTCTTTCCTTCTACGCCCACCAGTCCCTGTTGGTTGGAGCTAAGACGACCCCCCCCCATCTGTCTGGCCTTTCATGCCGCTCGTTTCTTCGTTCGTCAAAGACAAATTGATTAAAGGCAGTTTAAATGACTTCCTCTTCGGGGCTATTATTTCCCTATAACCAAAGGGGTCTAGATTGAGATCAGCGTCCTAATCTGTTGTTTCCTTCTGCGCTCACTCTGCTCCCTTCTATTGGTGTTTATATATTAGAAGTCGAGGCGAAGGAGAGCTCATTGCATTTTTCCTGTCATTCGTCGGGTTGTAATACTGGTGCTCCTGGCCGTAACTTTAGACCACCTCAGACCCACACGCACTGGGCCCTTTCAGAAAGCAGTCACCCTCCAAACCCTCTAACAAATAGACCACGCCACAAAGAGCCTGTAACTCTGCCGCTCAGGGGGAAAAATGCTTTGAAGCTGCAGCAAAAAAAGGGTTTATTCAGTGCAGGGATAGACCTAAGGACTCTGGGTTACAATGACACAGGCTTAGCTAACCACAGAGTCCAGGGAAACTCTGACTAAGATCCGAAGTGGATGACTCTACATCTGGAGGTTACAGGCTCAGGAAAAGGCAGGGCTCAATTTTTTTTTCCAATGAGGAAGATGATTGACAACAAATAAGGTTTGGATTGCTGGAAAATACTATGATGTAAACAATTTGAGAAAGATGTTATTTTGTTGTCATCGGGAGTCATAAAAGCAGAAGGAATTATGTTTGGAATGGCAATATGTTACGGTCCTCTGGTGCCAAATTGAGTTGAAAGACGCGTACAGCTACAAAAACAGCTGGAAAAGGAAAAGATAAGGCAGGATGAAGGAGGGACGAGGTTTCCTTCTGTTTTACATTAACACCAACTTACTCTGCCTGCAATCTGAACATCCCATCTCTACTCTTTACCTTCAAAAACTCCTTCAATCTCCCTTCTTTACCTTCAAACACAAACACCTGCTTTTATCTCTGTCCACATCAGTGTTGGGAAATATTTCCCGTTCTTTTGTATTTGTGTACAGACAAGACCTCCGCTACACTGGGCTAGCAACAGCCTTTTGGCTGGCAAATCAGTCAGTCAGTTTCTTCTGTAGCAATATGGCGTCACAACTTCTCTGAAGACGAAGAAACCTGTATAGATGAAAAGCAAAAACTACAGGTGGGGGAAAGCCCATTGTACAAAAATTCTACAGGTGAGCAATGTGTGGTTTGGAAAACAAAAGTAACATTCATCCAGGTGGTCCCAGACACCTTGTCCAAATAGAGCCCTGGTTGGTTTCAATCTAGTGGCGGCAGGATGACTAGATAAAAACAATAAGTGTGAGACATATCACTCTTTAATGATTCATCTGATCAAGGACTAACTTTCATCTGACGACGCCACGCCATTCCGGGAACATCGCTGAGTTGTCAAGTTTCTGGTAATCAGAGGAGCTGTTGTGTCTCAGTTCTTCTACAATCAAACTTTATAATCAATCAAGAACAATGAAGGGGCTTCCCTCTATTCAGAGACGGTGAGGCTTGAATGTCACCTTGGATCATTCCATTGTATTATTTGTTATTCATCAAAGTTTTTGCAATTCATCAGCAGGATAAAAAAATTTGGGCCGAACGGAAGCTGAATCTCACATGTGTGCTTGCCCTTCCAACTTGTAATGCTTAGGGTGATGGCTTGAAGTACTTACTGGAGCCACATCCATAACTCACGTCAACTTCTGAATTGTGGCTTATTGCTTGACGGCTTAGCACTCACTTTACTCTGGCATCCCCGCTCTTCACTGTGAGCCTGCTCTCTCTATCTTAACCTTTTCCTCACTATCCTGGCCTTGTTGTGCCCCGCTCGCAACCCATGTCGCCCACCGATCCAATGGACCCAATGTAAACGTAAGCCTTGCACCCACCCCCACTGCGCCCCCCACCCCCCTCCTCAGGCAGCCCAAGCGAGATATGTGACTTTCCTTCCCTGAAACTGAGCTTTCAACATGGGATCGAAGCGTCAAAGCACCAGCGTGTTTTTTATGAGTTAGGAGCCACAGATTGACTTTTCTATCGGGGGGGGGACAAAGCTGGCTTTATGTGTCGGTTCTGGGAGGCCGCTCTGCTCTTGTCATGTACATGTGAAATTAATTAGGAGGAAATACTAAAACACTTGGGTGGAAATTGCTTTTCACCAGATGTTCCGCATATGAGGATCAATTTAGTATTCTTAGTATAGTGAAATGACTATATAAGTTCATTGGCTGGGCACTTTGATGAAAGCCAATCTGTCAGTCAAGGCACATAAAAAGAAGCCAGGGTCTCTATGCTACTGTTTGTTCCACTTTGTGGAGCCTTAGGTAATGTGATTATTTAACCAGGTTAGGAAAGTAAAATGTTTCATTCTTGGGTAAAATCTGGACATTCTGACAAGGGGCCCAGTGTTTCTCAAGGATCCATGCATAAACCGAGCGAGTGGTCTTTTCCTCATCCTCTGTCCCAACCATGCACAGGCAAAATAATCACTGATAAATCACAGTCGGATGTGAGATAACCGTCCAGAAAAAAAAGACTGTTTCAAGCGAGCTACAACCATTCACTCCTTGTGCGTTGGCGTGTGTTTGGGAACAGCACAACTCCCAGACAAGTCTATTTGTAGTACTGAGGCAGGCCTCCATGATATAGGATGGGTGGTTAAGATTTGAAAAAGATCAAAAGTGCAGTCTGAATGACAAGGCGCATCCAGAGATCTGAGAGTTTCAGTAGTTCTTACACACAGTTGACACTAGCAACATGCTCCTAAAAACAGTGAAAAACATATAGAGAACAAGGAAACTGCTGCTATATAGGCCTACAAGATTCTCTATTGTCAGCAGGTCCAAACTCAAACAACTTCAGGCTTCTAGATGCAAAGCAGAACCCAAGCGACCTCCACAACATGGCCGCTACGTTAGTTCATACTGTCGCATGTTAGTGTAGAAGGTGAATGTAGTTGATTAACAAAAAACAATGCATTTTACTTCAACACTAAAAGATTTGAAGTAACGTATTTTTTACCTAATCAATACAGTTTCCTCTGCGTGATTTAACATAGATACTGTGGAGATGTTTTTGCGCCCCCTTCCTCGAGTCCCTCCACTTTGCTGCTGTTCCTCTTCATTCAAGTAGCATGGGGAATCCGAACCAGCTGCGCGTTGTTGTTTATTGTATTACAAATGACACATAATGGTAATCTGGCATGTGATGAGAGGAAGTTGAATTACAGGCGTGGGGCCCCACAACGGGTATTAACATTCATTTGATTTGCTTTAAAGCCGCTCGTTTTAATTGAAGGCCACATTCGTTTTATCCACCTGATTATTCATTATGCTTAACCATATTAAATAGGGTAAACAAAGGAAACCGCCAATTAAATGACATTCCAGAGCAGATTGGGGGCCTTACTGTATACAGAACAGTTAGTCACATAAATATTTACTCCAACTGCCACGAATGAAGACAAACGGTTAAGGAAACCTCTTGTATTGTGAGCAACTATTAACAATGTTTCCACCACTTTATTGGTTGTTGAAAGGCCCTAATCGTAGAAACATATTTAACATTTTCCCTAAAAGTACTGCAAGACATTTTTCTGTCGGTATGGTACACCTAGATATTTGAAGTCAGTGCTATCCTTTGATCTACGCTACCAGCACGTCAGTGAGCTAGAGGTATCAACAGGTTGGTTTCGTGCAAGTAAACGATAATATGAGGGAATGCCATAACGACAATATAAAACATTATCGAAGAGGTTTTTCCATTATGTCGGTTGGGAAGTGACAGAATAATAAGAGGAAATATGTGCACAGCGTTGCATCAGCTAGCGTACATAGTTTAAGTTAAAGCCATATACTGTGTGTCCTCGCAGTCGTTGTAAGTTAAATGTTTAGACAGCTGCTCTGAGGATTATTATCATGGTAAAACCGCATAGCTTTAATGTCGCTGTGTGGATGCCAAGACACAATCTAGTCCTCTATATACCTCTCCCCCAGACATCACACACTCACACACACGCACAGTCACTATACAGACTAAACTACTGATAGTTAATCTGATAATGAATTGTGATAATAAATGTGTGTCAGATCCTAGCTACCTTGAGATGAATGTGCTGGGTCAGACGCTCTACCTAGAAGCGCCTGTTTAATTACTACAATGTTAAATGCAAATCTAACTGGAGACTTTTTGTTTGTTGACCAAGATATGCGTAATTGGAATTGAGCTGGTCGAATCATTTCTCCAAAATAATATCCTAATTCATGTGAATTTGGAGTGAACGTAAATTCCACCAGCTATTGAGTTTTAGCTCAGCAGGAAGAAACATTCAGAATGAAAGTACACTTTTAGCAGTTTTTAAATAGCCCATAGGCTAAATATAACGATTTCTTTCAGTGAGCACCCTTGATTATTTTCGAGTGCAGCAAGCTAACATGTCATTATCTATCTGTTCCTTATTTGGTAAGCGGGGAATACTCTCCCGAAATAAGCTACCATAAATTGTGTACCTTTTATCTTTAAACAACACTACTGCTCCACATGAATTAGCCCCAGACTGTTTGACATGTGATCTTTAAAAGTGTATATCCTCTCTGCTCAACACTTGAGATCAACCTGTGTGAGCAGCAAGCCTCCAGAGAAACCCAGATCAATTGTGTCATCCACATGCCCTCCAGTATGGACACAATCCAATTTTGTGAGAATGAAATGGTTTTGTGAAAGCGAGTCAAACATATAAATATAACCTTTTCTAGCTAATGTCATGGGGAAATAACAAATATGAAGGAGACTGGAATTGCTGTCCATGTGAAGGTCAAAACCCTTAAAAAAAAGTTTGCTATGACTGAATTCTAGATTGATGTAGATTGTTTAAGACCAGCTCTCATATGTTGCCTTTAATGAACATGCTTTAATACTAACACCAGGTTTTCACTACTGTATTAGACCACATTAAAATCCAATTAATCAGTAGCTATGTTAAACTCTATACAGCATTTAACTTCACATTAAAAGCCATTTATCTACAAGCAACCCTTTCTTGAGGTGTGCTGTTTAAAAGCTCCAGCTCTCCATGCAATGTATAGCTAGATAGCCTAAGTGTTTTCCTTCCTCTCGGCCCCAGAGTCTATAAACAACTGCTTGTGCTTAAGCGGTGACATGTAAATCTTGACGCTGGCTGTTTACGTAGCCCCAGCTCTCTAATCAGGCAAAACATATAATTCAGTGACGTGAGGTGTCTTTATGACCAGAGTTTAAGTCCGAGGGAAGGTCTTTGTATTCACGTCTCTCTATTTCTCATGCTCTCTCTCGCCTTCATCTCTCTTTCTCTCTCTCTCAAAACGGAAGTGGTTGTCTGCCTCTCATCTCAGCTCTTGGACTAAATGGAGTGTGTATTTACACCCTACACCATAATTGTCGCTAAAGTTTGAGACGCGCGCTATAGATAAACGGCTTATTGTGTTCTTTCAGATTCGGTTTCACGGACTTCCGGGTCTCACCTGTGGCAACTGGGGTTCGATGAAGCATTTGAACCGTTTAATCCTTTGCTTCCGTGACGACAAGCGTCCATTTGAACTAGGAAGTCCTCAGAAGTGCTGTTAGCATCTCTTCATTCAGAGCGCCACGGCGTGTTTCAGATCCCCCTCCTGTGATCTCTGAGGAACTGTATAATCTGGAGGTTGACTTGTTGCCTTAATTAGTGGGTAGAGGAACGTGCCACATGTTCCCTATCCATAAATATTGACTCTGGCTTTTAGGCTGGCCAGCTCTGACCTTGGCGGCTTTCCTTTCTGGGACTAAACCTATAGGAAATGCTCCGTCCTCCCCCCCCCACACAAGCCCTTTCATGCCCCATGTGCACTCATTCACCATATGCAGGCAAGCACCCATGTCTCTGCACATGTCCATCGAGAAGGGTTCAACTGTTGAACCGTCAAAGGGATTCACATCAAGTTGCTCGACCTCGACGGGCGGCGTTGACGAAAATGAATATTTGAATGCATGTATTGTCTCCTCTTTAGTCGATTGTGGTAATTGTTCAGAGATACACACACGCTGTGCCTGTTTTTCTGCACCAAGGCCCAAGGTGTGTTGTCTCGTGATAGGTAACTGCATTAGCGTGTGTTAAACTACATCTCTGTCCAAACAGTGGAATGTGGGCCCTGCGTCGGGCCAAGGAGCTGTTAACAGCAGGTGAAGGGCTAATGGCTGGATCTGCCGTGTTATCTCAGAGCTTTAGCTCTCCCTGACCACTGGAATGTACTGATGACAAGAATGAAGAGGAGAGGATAGGAGAGGATTAGCCAAAAGTTGCAGGCTTTTCAGTAACGAAATGTGAACAGGACATGTGTACAGCACAAAATAACGCTGGATTTCATGATAATAAAAAATGATCCACACCTCATCAAACCCTAAGAATATACATCTCATCTGGTACATGTTCACCTATTAGAGACGAAACACCAAACTGTAAATGGACAAGATGTCCTCCTACGGTTGTAAAAGGTTGATACATGAACTAAGTTCACATCAGCCGTGGCCAATTGTCATTGATGAGGTGAACTTAGGTCAGTGTTAGCTTTATGTGATGACAAAACGGGCCCCAAGCCTGGAGTAGGTCTGCGACATGTGTTCATCGTGCTTCAACACACACAGGCAGGCAGACAGTTAGGCAGGCAGAGAGAACCGACAGGTCCGTCAGACAGACAGACTTGTACAGGTCAAAAGGATTGGGAAATTAGATTTGTGCCTTTTTTTGTTCTCACAGACAGACAGGAGCCTGTAGATGTGCCCAAATAAAATTGAGACAAATGACAGATTAATTCCAGGGCTGAATTTCATAAAGAGGGTCATAATGTACGTTGCTTGACTTCTGTGAGCGTTTTGTGACGTTCACAGAGCTGATAACATTATAAGGCCAATAGTGATCTAAAATGAAGTGAAATACTTGTGTCATGTCATGACCATAACTGAGTAGTGTGTAACTGATTAACCCATGGGCCTGATTGCCAGCATGACGATATGTTATCTTCCAACTAGCCTTGTTTCACTACCAAGGGCTGGCAGAGTTTGCAGTTGTTGGCTGTTTTTTTATCAGCAAAGTAATTGGATCAGCTGCCTCTTCCAGATAGCCCAAGCAAATGACGACTTTCTATGCGGATAATGATATGAACCAGTGAAGTAAGGTCATAGTGACTTCCGGACTCAGAGAGCTGGGTGGTCTGGTGGACTGAAAGGAGGGGACCCTGGTCATTTCCCTCAGGGCTGCCTATTGGGGTGTGGGACACATTCCTCTGTACCTGTCACAAGCTATGCAAACACACACACACACACACTTCACTTATTTCTGCACATAGCAAGCAGGGATCAGATAAACCCTCTCTTTTTCCCATTCTAATCCTCTCATTGGGTAATTAAAGATTCGCTGTGTGAAAGACTGCGTTATCTCTCCATCTTAAGCATCTAAATGCTTACAGCTTTTACCTGAGAGATTAGAGCACCACAATGTGCTGTTTTAGCAACAATAGGGACCCTACTGTGGCACTCAGAGAAACAAATGCAATGTAGAAAATGTAGTTTGTTTTGACGCAATTAGCATCAGGCGTGTGTACTGTATACCCAGGTGGGGTGCTTCTGTGAATAGTGGATGGGGAGATCAACGGACAGAGGAATGGATGGACTGTATTGGTTTCCAGATTAACAAATCTTTCCGGTAGTATCCAGTGTGAATATTTGTCTTTGTCACTGATGAAAAAAGGAGTAAATAAGGAGAAATCAGAAAAACCATGCAGTTCATCAATCAGACAGAAAGTCAACCCGCCATTCTGACAGTCAGTCAGTTGAACCAGTAAGTGAGCTGGCCCAAAAAGTCTGTAAATCACATGTATTTTCTATGAATCCATGTATTTCATGAAGACCTTTGTACATCACCAGATACCCAAAGAGCAAGCAGTAAGCACAGTGGCAAGGAGGACTCAAGACAAGAATGTAATCCAGCCGACCAGTCAGTCGGTTAGAGAGCCAGTCAGTCAGTTACACAGTCAGTTAGTTAGACATCCATTCAGGAGAAAGGTATGTATGTATGCTCCCCCGGCTCCTATTTTAATTGCTAAATAGATGATCCAGGGGGATTATCCCTCATAAAATGTTATTGTCCTAAAAGCAGACAAAGATATCTTCTGATCTCAATGGGCTTTAATCTCCTGGCATCTCTGCAAACAAACCAAGCCTGTTGCTTTGGTGCCAACCCAACCCTTAGCCCTAGCACCATTAACTAATGGGAATAACTAGCTGTAATCAATGAAAGGGTTTCATATGGAGATGGCTCCGACATCAGAGCTGTCGAAAAAAGCCTGCAGGCTTGTAAATAGCCAACAACACCCATTGACAATGGAGACCAGCTTCTCTTCCCTCTAACAGTGCTAATGTCTGCTGGGGGCTGGTAACAAACAATATCCACTCTGAGAATTTGAGGACTTTTTCGAAATGCATGAGTGATAGAAACAACAACTCAAAAATGACGGAATGGAAACTGGAACACCACGTCAATAAATCCAGTGTTTCAAGGTTCAACCTGAGCTTGACCCTATGACACTGAAACACTACTGAGGTTAGTTTTCTCATGCAATCAACGACTGACAGGATCCTGCCTGGAGAGGACTATGGACTTGGTCCATCTTTGTGTTTTTCTCAGGATAAAGGGCAGGCCAGGAGGGATACCAGGCAGTTGCAGTTAGGGGTGAAGTTCAGAAGTCAAAACTGAAAGAGGAGGATAAAGACAGTGAGTCAATACAGCCCCTAATCCGCCTAATCTATCAAAGACGTTTGCCAGCTCATTGTCAATTCGTTTTGATCCAGCAGTATAACATGCTTAATCCAGGCATTAACACCGTTTGATCAATCATCCGTAGGGATTTGAAACAGGAGGGATCGCTACTGTATATATCTTTTTAAGTACATTATGCCAACATGAGCAGTGTACCGTGTTCACACTTGAGCAGTAGCCGACTGGCATTATGTGGTTTAAATGAGAAAGGAAAAAATATATCCATCGATTTGTAGGCTTTTGTTTATCACAAACGTTTATCACAAAAAAATCCGATACTTTGATGCCACTCAATAAAAAATGACAAACTAATGTTTCTGTATTTTGTACACAACCTAAACCTGTTTAAGGTTTCCGTCTATTGGCTAAAGCGCGGGTTTAAACAGACTGTAGGTGTAAGACTTGTTGAAAAAGTACTTTGCTTTGGAATCGACATGATTGACAGCTCTGCTTTGGTGACAAAAGCCTAGAGAAGGCACGAATCAATTGGACTGTTACAGTGTGCTGCGCACAGGAGAGCGAGACAGTCGACCGCCATAGTCTAAACTTCTACACCAGAACTACAAAACGCTCTTATATTTCACATTTGAAAATGTTAATCGGCTCTGCTTTGTGCTTAGATCGGTCCAGCCTACACAAATCCGCTTCATCCGCGTAGAGAGAACGAAAGACCGATTATTTCCAAAATACCCTGCTGCGGAGATATGTGCAAGAGGAGGCGATCGGAACAGTGTACGGACTGCCTTCGTCCGCAGAGAAAAAGCGTGGAATAAACACGAATTAATGTGGAATTTATTGGAGCCCAAAGCTGGAAGGAAGACTGGACACAGCGCTTCCTTATCAGGTAAAAGCGGCATCGGGATACTCGTTGTTGAGGTCAATGACATATTTTACATAGAAAAAAGTTTCAAATGCTCGCACAGGTTTGACTACAATTACGGAGCATTGAGATCACACAGTTGTGACAATGGGGTTAGAAGAAATGTCTTCCTTTTTCGTGGGAGCAGTTACAACAATTAAATTCCAAAACATACAAAAATGTATTCTGTTAGTATTTTGAGGTGTTTTGATTTCTTGTCTGCGCGGTGAAGTAGCCTACAGCTGGCCAATATACGCGCTTCAGATCTCACACCTGTGAGCCCATTGAAGTAACTCATCCCGCATGATTATAGTCGTACATGGCCGTCAAAGCCCCAGCAAATCTACGCTTGTAGCGCTGTCTGACTGCTGCCACGACTGCCTACTAGAATCTTTTTGATGACTACATTCTTTCATGCTTTGTGTGTTCTTACGGTAGTATTTATTTTATACAACCCCACTAAACACGTCCTCATATCTCTGTAATTGCAGACTTTTTGTCTGCCTTATTCTTCCTTTCTTCACCCAATTTCTGTGATTTTCACCATTCCTGTAAGCGAACCTTCTCATATGTGTTGGACAATTTTCCTTCATATCTTCCCCACCTTGATATTCTAGTGTTTTAGTTTTGCCTCCATGTTAAAAGACCATTCTCCTATTTCACTTAGCATAGCCTGCAGGGATGCTATTCCCAACCCTTCTGTTCTTTACTTCAAAGTGACGTGTCTTTCCTTTTAACTTAATTTACCCTTTTATAATAATCTCCATTGTATGGGTGCATAAACAGCTGAGCTAGGCTGAACTGCAGAGAACTTCCGATGTCTGGATTATTAAAATAGTTGCGTGTATTTCGGTGGCGGGGCATGTGTATTGACAGACGCTGCTTTCCTCTCCTCACAGGGACTGACTGACCATGGTCGCGGTGTTTCGTTCTCTCATGGTACTGCTGCTGGCACAGGTGTTGCTTGGAGGTGCTGCGGGACTTATCCCCGAGGTCGGCCGGAGAAAATACAGCGAGTCAGGGAAGCAAAGTCCTGAGCAGTCTGAGAACTTTCTTAACGAGTTCGAGCTTCGGCTCCTCAATATGTTCGGACTTAAACGGAGGCCGAACCCCAGCAGACAGGCTGTGGTGCCTCAGTACATGGTGGACTTATACCGTATGCACTCTGTGAATGGAGATCACAGCACTAAAAGGCCCCGGAGCATGGGGAGACACGCAGAGAGAGCCGCCAGCATGGCCAACACGATTAGAAGCTTTCACCATGAAGGTACGTATTAGTGGCATATTTCACCTGGCGAGGTAGAGTAACTCTGCTCCCTCAGACATGTCAAGCCTATATTTAAACATGACTCAGAGCGTGAAGACTTAAAGCGCAAACACGGTTTTATGAAAGGCCCACTCATATCCATAAAAGTGACACGCGTCAGCGGCACATGTCTAAGTAGAGCATATTGTAATAACACGGATGATTTAAAGTGTTAATGAGTTCAACTCGCTGTCAGAGTTCGACGGTGAAGTCGTCTGTGTGTAACTGTGAAGTGCGAAGTAATCCCTAAAATATGCGGTGATGCAACTCGTCACCCGGATCATTCCATTGTCTCCGCTATAACAGACATCAAAACATCAAGGGTAGTATTATCCCAAGTGTATTTTGTTTCTTAATAATTAATGGTGTTTGCGTGGGCCCTGAAAACAGTTTTTCCAGACACGCGCCGAAGGAGAGGGATGAAAGGGTGGTGTGCGTGCGCAGGTGATATGCATCGCGTGGCTGCTTTTTCAATAACACACGATCTTACACTACGCTGTCTACACAGGCATTAAGATAGACGCTACCTGCGGCAGATTGAGCTGGTTTGGAACCGGAAAATCGTTCAGTTTTTTAGTCATATTGGTTTTGAGGGAACGCTTTATCCCGTTCCAATCGCTCACATAAGGCGCGCACTTTATGCGTAATTACGCACGTTCCAATAATAGTACCCTATAATTACACACTTATTATATAGATGCCTATGCGTCGCTGACTGCGAGATTTCAAATTAAAACCACACATTTGCATCTCTCAGAAACACATGTAGACCAGATGATTGTTTCAGTAAGTGCCAATTGAACTAAATGCGGAAATATAAAAAGGGCATTTAACATTGGAGTCTTGATCTAAGTGTTCATATCGTGGCATAATGGGGCATATGCTTTGGGTGGCATGATGTAAACTCTGGACCAATGTGTATGTATCTTTGGAATTTTGGTTCGTAGCAACAGTCAGTGGCTAGGTTTGCATGTGCTCAGATGTGTAACATTCGATGTTGAAAATCGTCTGGGCTATTCATTTTTTGTGCTGCAACAAAATGGTCCAAATATGTCTGTGTAGAAACCTGTCAACTTTAATCAGTCATGTTTGAACATCATCGCCTTGCTATTTTGAGAAGTTCTATGGTCTAACACCGGTAGTATACAGTATATACAGTATGCCCAATCCATCTGTAGATGGACTTAAACACAGACTTCTGGGTGTTTGACTGCCTGGGGAAGTTTCCACACAGTACATGAGTCATTGGAGTGGTTGGGTCAGGATGGCTAGCTGGCTGCGTGTTCTCCTCTCCTGAGGCATAACCATGGTAGGGATGTCACCTAACGGAAACACTGGGATGCAGTAAACACCGGTCACCCACCACAAACACCCCTGACACCCTAAAAACACCGCTAACACCCTAAAAATACCCCTGACTTAGTGTAAACACCGCTGAAATACCACCAACACCACAGGAACACTACAAACACCATAGAAACACTGCAAACACAACCGGTGGCTTAAAAATACTGGCGACGCGTTATGAACACCTGCCACACTGTGAAAACGCCACCCTGGCTGGCCTAGTGGCTAAGACAGGGAACCCTTCCGTTTGACTACGCTCCACAACTTGAGTCGTTTGGGAGGTATTTCAGACATGTTCACTTGTTCACCCTGCTCCCGCACCTCCTCCGGTGATTTTGTTTCACACTTCAGCCTAGCCTGGTTTAGAATATGCCTGTTGTTCCTACGGTAAAGCTGGGAAGAGTGGTGGCGGCGGTGCAGTGCGGTTGGTGTGTAGCTGCACATGCAAACCATAATGCGAAAGCCTGAAGACCAGTCGATCAATTTACGTCCATTTCTTGACACAAATTTCCTGGACGCTTAATTTCTTTTTGTGATATGGGTTTTGAACCCCCCCCCCGCCCCAAAAAGAAGTAATATTTATTTGCCAGAATGGACATTTCCCATTCCAACACAGACATGGACTGCCAGAGAAAGGCAGAGATGAATGACCCGACATGAGCCGTTATCTTTTGTTTTGGCACACAGTGAGAAAATAAATTAGGAATGTTGATACACTCATATCTGTGGTTCACAACTCTTAGACAAGCCCCGGCATGTTGTTCACACAGCAGAGCACATCCTTCACTAACACACAGCAGGGATCTGGAGGGGGTGGGGGGGGTTAGAAAAAATGAGATTTGGGGCAGAGAGAAAGGGGGATTTGGGGGGTGAGGAGAAAGGAGATAGGGATTTGGGGCTGAGGAGAGAGGGAGAGAGAAAGATTTTTGGAGAGAAGGATTTGAAGGAGAGAGGTAGAGATGGGGTTTTCCCACATCAATAAGGAGTGATAGGCCTAATTGAGGTCTTTGTGCTTCTGGAGGGAGATTTAGGATGAGAGGGTGGAATTTCCTAAATGCCTCCTTTGAAAGAAGCCCTGAGTTCAAAGTTAGTGTTTATTTTACCACTCCAAACAGATAACATGTCTTTATGTCATGTAAATGTTCAAAGTTTGACTACAATCGAAAAGATACAAGTGTTAACCTTGACATATGTACCTGACATTTGTTTTACACATAGCTCTAATAATTCATTTTGAATCAAGCAAAGTAAAGACCGACAAATACAATGTTTAGCTCATAGCTACACAGCAGAAAAAATAGTTTATAACTAATTAGCTATTCTTTCCAATGTCCTGTCATTAATTTACAAATATCACGGATGAATCTGTGACCTGACCATGATCCAAGGCCTTTTTCCCACATTAAATAATATCAAGGCTCCGTCGTGTTGAAGCTGTGTAGGACAAAACATTCTCCATGCCATTTAACGGCCTTAGCATGCGTAATGGTTTGATGTTATCACTGCTCTCTGCTAGATCTAATCAATGCATGGGAAAGCCAGGGCTTTGATGTCATGAAATTTGCCCCGGTGAAATACATGAACCTGGCAACGTTGCAGCTGGCTGCTGACAACTGTTAGCTTTTCCGTTTACCTTGACTTATGTTATTGTAGTTCTTGGGTATGTTTATGACCGCATGGGTATGTCGTCGACGACCTCCAGAACAGCTAGCCGTGCACCTTCATGTTTGTGCACGAGCGGGTGTGCAGATATATGTGGACGTTTTCCATGAATCTGTGAAATGACTACCCATGTGTCAGGGCAGTAAACTTCAGTCATTGAGTGGATCTACTTCTTTTACTAATGTAACATTTATATATTGCCACACATTTCTATGTCAGTATGATTCACTGACTTTAGCTCTCTCCTCTTGTTCTTCTGTAGAGTCCATGGAGGCTCTGGCCAGTCTGAAGGGCAGAACCACCCAGCAGTTCTTCTTCAATCTCACCTCCATCCCCGGGGAGGAGCTCATCTCCTCTGCAGAGCTCCGGGTGTTCAGGAACCAGGTACTGGGGGCCACAGAAGCTCCGGCCAGTAACAACACCAGCAACAGCTCAAGCACCGGCGCTGCCGGCTTTCATCGTATCAACGTGTACGAGGTGTTCGGAGCCCCGGCGTCTCCCTACGGGGAACCCCTGACGCGGCTCCTGGACACAAGGCTGGTGCAGGACTCTCTGAGCCGCTGGGAGAGCTTTGACGTCAGCCCCGCTGTGTCCCAGTGGGCCTCCAGGGGACACCACAACCATGGCTTCATGGTGGAGGTGCTCCACCCGGACACCCAGGAAAGCGAGGACGCCCAGAGACGGAGCAGGCACGTCCGGGTGAGCCGTTCCCTCCACGAGGACAAGGCCTCATGGCCCCAGGCACGCCCCCTGCTGGTGACCTACAGTCACGACGGGCGAGGTAACGCCGTGCTGCACAGGGACAAGAGGCAGGCGGCGGGCCACAGGAAGCAGAGGAGGAAGCACCAGCACAAAGCCAACTGCCGCCGGCACGCCCTCTACGTGGACTTCAGCGACGTGGGCTGGAACGAGTGGATTGTGGCGCCCCCTGGGTACCACGCCTTCTACTGCCAAGGGGAATGCCCCTTCCCGCTGGCCGATCACCTGAACTCGACTAACCACGCCATCGTTCAGACGCTGGTCAACTCGGTGAATCCAAACATCCCTCGGGCGTGTTGCGTTCCCACAGAGCTGAGCCCGATTTCTCTGCTCTACCTGGACGAGTACGAGAAGGTCATCCTAAAAAACTACCAGGATATGGTGGTAGAAGGGTGCGGTTGCAGATGAGTGAGCGAGAGTGAGGGAGAGAGACAGAATTGGAAGGAAGGGTGGAGGGACGGAGGGACTAAGAAAGACTGCAAGCTTAAATGGACACCTGGTTTCCCAATGAAGACCTTTTATTTATATGGAAAAAAACAGAGCTATTTTGGAAGAAAAAGAAAAAAACAACTATATATGAATATATTTATGTCTACTTAAAGTTGGGAAAAAATAAATATTATACTCTGAGGAATATTCCTTAACTGGTTTTGAACATGTATTTCTGATGTACATTTCGAAATGGGTGCAATACCACATGAAGTATAATGCTCAGATTTTTATTTTGTATTTATTTCTATTATAACCACTTTATTTGTAAATAAATAATGTGTATTTATCGTGAGAAAACACTTTGGTTACTCCAGTTGTCCAGACGTGTCCAGCTGACTTCACTGTGTTAAAAAAAGAAAAAACGAAGGATGACCGGGGTCAGAAAAGTAGCAGAACTCTGAACCAGCCCCACATAAATTAGCCAGAGAACCCCGACAAGACGAGGTTAAAAGCTAATGTTCTAACACTGAATGCCTAAATGAAGCATTTACACCTCCTATGATAAACGTAACTCTAGCCTGGTGGTGTTTTGAAAGGGTTGGTGTGAGAGTGCTTGTACCAGGGCACACTGGGGCACAGCAGGGACTTGAGCAGTTCTCTCCATACAGATGTTATAAGGTCTCTAGGGAGGACTAGGAAAACACTGCGAGATGTTTTCCTCCAGTACACGGCGTTTGCACAGATCCCTGGGAACGAAAGCTGAGGTAAAAGTTAACCCCGGTGAAAAGTTCATTTTGTCAACTTAAAAGGGGAGGGGGGGGGCGACACACCACAACAACCCGAGTTCTCTGTGTGTGTGTGGGTGGGGAGGGGGACTGTTGTGCGTTTGTTTACGATCTGTTTTGAGATGAGACAGGCAGACAATGGGCCCTCAACGAGACACAGCGTCTACAGTTGCTTTAATTAATAAAAGACAAACACAAACACACACCTGTGTACCTGTTCAGTGTTCACATGCTCAGACACATTCTCCCATTTAAGTCTCTTTGGCGCCTTTCCTTTGCCATCTCTGACTCATATTCTTCTCCTGGCTTTTTGGCACTGTTGGGAAAGCCCTTTATGGAACAGTTGAACTTTTGAAGTGAACGAACTGTAGCACAAACAACACTGTCACTGACAAACAACAGGGGATTATTGCTCATGTTTTATTCATGGGGACAGATAAAGGCAGGATGGAATGGCAAAAAAATACAGAAACATATCAAATATCCGGGACAAACCATGGGCATGAAGGTTAGAAGTTAAATCTTAATAGTTTTATTGTTCTCCGGGGGAAGTAATGCAATCACTAAGCCGAAACGGAGTGACTCAGAATAGTGCGAAACGAGACAGATAAAACGGTACTGCAGCCACACTGGCGGGAGAGATAATGAGAGACTGAGGGAAAGAGAACGAAAACGAGGGAGAGGAAAGGTTGTGGAGTTTGACAGACTGCTTTCTGCTGTGTTTGCGTTAGACAGGGTTTGGAACGGTATACAAGCAGCTCAAGAAGCTCTAAATAGAATGTTTTTTATACGAGTGCACATTGGAACCATGGAATGTTGGTTTCGAACTCCGTCACATGCATGCTCCCGCTTGCAGAGAGCAACCAAATAGTTTTTTTCTTCCAGCAACTGTACAAAACGTTTTCGGTTTTTGGGGGGGGGGGCAGTGAATTTGAACAATTACACTAACAGCATCTATTACTCAGTGGTTACCTTTCCAAATCGCTGACAGTAGAAATGCTAAAATGTCTTATACTCAAGTCCCCGAGTCCTCAAACCGTGACTTTCACTGATGTTCAGGGGTTTTGTCCCTTTTGTCTATTTGACAAGTTATTGCACAATAGACTCCTGACCTAACACCTAATATTACCCAGTAACCACCTGGGCGATGCAACAAGCAGCCATTCTGTGCCAGAACGGTCCCCCCGTTCCACGCACACCGGTTCCAATCCCTGGGTCTACACGTGTTATTTTATTTGACCTTGCATCCGTTCCCCTCATCCGAGCTCTCATCTGGTATCCATTTCTGTAGTACAGACCCTTCACCACAGACCTCAGCACATGGTCTCCCCTATGGCCTCACCAGGAGCACCACCCGCCTGTTTGCCTCCACGACTGCCCCTCTGCCTGCTCGCCTTCCCGCCTCGCTGTCTACACGGCCCAACGCCCCCCCCCGCGCCATAGAGAACCATTTTAATGGACTTCAGGAGGAAGTCACTTTGCTAGTACAGTTAATGAACATTTGATGAAAATCAACTAAACGCCCGATAGTAAAACTTTACCGCCTTGCCACCCCCCACCTCACCCCACCTTCCCAAAACCCATTGCCAACACTGTAAGGTCAGAAGAGAGGGAGAGGAGAAGAGAGGGAGGGGGAGAGAGGGGGTTGGAAGAAAATGCCTGTGTTAAAACAGTGTTAGATTTAGTGGTTTGTCTTTATAGCCGAAGTCTATAAACCTTTCATTGGGTTGGGTGGAAATACTGCTCCCAGTGTGGGGGGACATGTGGGGCGTGCTCCTGAATGTTGCCCCCCCAACCCCACGCCCCCCGATCCAACTTCACTCGGTTCCGGTACTCATGAGTCAGCCGGTGTCCCCGCCCCCGGGGGCCAACTTTAGGGCCAGGTTAGTATCAGCTCCCCCCACCCACCCCTGTCTCAAAGGACCACTTTTAAACTTTAAACTTCTCACTCGGCACCCCCGGTTCCTAGGCGACCAACATTAGAGGTCATGGTTGTAATGATCTACTATGACTCACTTCTGTAACAGCTCTGGCTGGCAAGGCTGTTGTCGACAATACACAGTGAAACTCTGGTTATATTGAGACTGACTATAATGAGCAGTTTACAATGTCAGCTATTGCAGGCTGTTTCTGTTAGGCCCGTTTAATACGATTTCGCTAAAAACACTACGACGTGTAAAATACACTCGTTCACCTGCTACACAGGCCGTGCGGATGAAAAAAATGAAAAAGTAAAGCCAAATAAACTCAAAGCTGGTTGTTTTCCCTTTTATTCTGAGCATCTGGTAAATAAGTTAAAGGTGTGCTTCTCTCTTTTTGTTTACGCACAAACACACAACAGACGAGCCGCAGCACTGATGAGCATTGCATGGAGAGAGTGGGAGAGGGACTCTATCTGGCGAGGCAGACCCATTCGTTTAGCTGTCTGCAAACCACACCAAAGGTATCTGCAGCTCAAACAACCCAAATCATGAGGGTTATAAAATCAGATTTCCAGATTTCTGGCAGAGTTGTATTTGGAAAGTATGCGGCGTGCCGTGCACCTTTGATGCGTAGGGGAGCGCTCCGTCCGTCGCTATGGGAGATCTCTGCCCCGGGGCCGCGCGCCAGGCAGGGCGGTACACCGAAACGCAGAGACGCGGGGAGGATCGGCGGTCGCTAGAGAGTCTTTCGTTCTTTCTTACTTCTTTTCTTCTCTCTCTTTTATGCGCCACACACTAATTTTAGAGGTGGTGCAACTGCACATGGTGCTTTTTCTGTTTTCCGAGAAGCGTCAGGAGATGACGTTCGGCGTAGCTGAAACTGTGGCATCTGTGCTGCAGCTCTAAACACATCAAACAGGCCTGCATTCGTCCACACAGTCAAGAGCCCAAATAACAAGGAAATGGCTTTTCCAGAATGACCGCGAGAGAAGATAGTAGGCTACTTATTCTAATAGGAGTCTCTGTTCCATTGTGTGTGTGTGTTTTGTGTTTTATTAAGGTATTAGTAAATGACTCAGTGGTGTTGCTCTATCTCTAAGCTGTTCCTGAATCATGCCCCGCCTCTGCCATTACGTTAAGTGGTAATCCTCCACGCTGTCACGGTGGAGCGGCACGGAGTGGCATGCTGGAGCTGTTACCTCTGGCCAAAGGAGCACAGTACCCTCAAGGCAAGGTGTGTGGACGTGGGTTTAGCCCAGGCAGTTGATGCATGATTCACTATAACGCACCCATAAGCGCACGGGTGGCAGTGTGGAAGAGTTCGTATCTGTAGGTGTTTTAATCGTTTTGCCCACACAGTTTTCCAATGTTACTTGCCAGACACTGTGCGAATGTGTGCATTTAGGGCCTATAGCACAGCATTTATTTTTAGTTACTGTGAAAATGAGGGCATGAATGGACACATTTAAAGCTAGTGATGATAGATGAAAATATCTCCTGAATAAATAAGTAAACTGTATTTGAAGCCAGGTTGGACGTGTTGGTATTAAGGCCTGATTGAACATTTAGCCAGGATATTTTGGTTAAAGGCCTTAACAATTACTGTCATTGGATCTTTAATGACTGTAGATTCAACACACCTGTTTAATGTCCCATACAAAAGATGAACCCGCGCCACACACACCCAGGCCAATGTCCCATTCACTGCCTTGAGGCACTGGGATTTGATCTTTAGATCAGAAGGAAGAGAGCCCCCTACTTGCCCTTCAACTTGCCTTCCCGAAGCTACCTCCTGTCTCTTGTCTAACTCGATTGGTTAATGTGGTATTGGGGCCCAATTATATCATCATCTAAAAAAATCCCATGACAGGAGTCTTCACAGAGAAAAACCTTGCTTCACTCACCTTAACATTATGTCTGGTGACTATTTTTTCTGTTTGATGTCAGTTTGTCTGGCTCTGCTCCTTTTGGTCTTCGATATATCTGGCGTCAACATTTAGAAATTGAACAATTGGAAATTAACAAACCGACATCATTTAAATATTCATGTTACTGGCCAACTGTGTAGACATACGTTATTTATTCTTTTTTAAAAAGAAAATCCAGCGATGACCCGGGGGGAGAGATGGGTAAAGGGAGAGGGAGAGTGAGAGAAAGAGGGAATGGCCTGAGAGAGGCAGGAAGGTGATCCATATGGAGGACATATGCAGGATTGTGCAGAAGGGGAGTTTAGTGTGGTTTTGGGGAGCCTTCTCCATCTTAGTAGCAGGAAGCCAAGAGATCAGTCAGTATGACTACATGACAAGCACAGCACGCCACGTTGATAAATGTCAATCTACAGAACAGTAAATTTTATTCTGACACATGATACAGTACACAGTAGCGGTTCTCATTCAGTATACCAGGCCGAAAACGACTCTCGGGACCTGTGAGAGATCTAACTTATTTCTCGGTCTTCGAGTGGCAACTGCAGAGAAGACAGAGAATTGTGATAATGTGTCTTAAATGTGTCAGTATGAGACCTTTATCATCTTGCTTTAGCCAGCAGATGGCAACAACCAATCCTTTACAGTAAAATGACCTATCAGCCACTGAGTGTAAGCTGGCAATGATCGAGTCATGATGTAAGTGCACGTGGATCATTTTAATATATTTATTGTCCTCTCTTCTTATTGGTTTGAATTGAGACAAGGATTGTATTGGAAAGGTGCAGCTTTTGTTTTGATGTGAAGCAGGGTTCCTTTGTGGAAGGCTAATATGATGAGGATTAAGTAGGTAACTCTGAATAGAAAGTTTTGAAACCTAACATCTTGATGCCATCTCCAGACACCTTTGCCAAATAGTCCAACTCAGCGAGGTTCCGAAAGGAACCTGTTGTGAACCGAGCCCTCGGTTGGTGGTCCATGAGAAAAACCTGGTCCTGGGCCTTAGAGAAGATTAGCGTGGGGTCCAGACCAGATGCGTAGGGCAGTGGACTGACTTGTGTTAGCATGGGTGGTACTGGAGGAATTCGCTCTCCACACTCTTCTCATTAACGTAATGCGCTTTGTGTAAACGTCCTAGGCAGCTGCGGTCAAGGACACACCGACACATTCCTCCTATCCTCTCATCTCCACCTCTCTCCTCTCTTCAGGCAGGTCCATGTTGCTGCGCTGGCTTCTGTGTTTCATTAGCTGTGTGACTTGTCACACCTCTCAATGCTGGAGAGAAGCGGCTGAATAAAAAATGGTTTCGGGTTTGTTTTGTTCTTCCTGCACGTATTCCTATGGCCTCATGAAGTCTTTTTGCCTCTCTGTGTGAGTTAAGGTATTTGCCCTTGAGGCAAATCATATCTGCACGTGTGTTGTGAATTATATTATGGTCAGTAATATTTTTTTAATATTTTACATGATTATGGTGAATTATTACAGTATGTTAAGGCAAAAGGTAGTGACTATTTAGCCGGCGTTCTGGGTAAGGGCATCTACTGAATGCCTAAAATGGAATGTACTATAAATGTGTAAGCTCTTTCCCAGTGTAGAAACATGACATGAAAGCCAGTCCGTCATATGCAAAACTGCACTTTTATTAAGTAGTACTTTTGGTTGGCTATGAACTGGCCGACGTCAGTGGCAGCTTTGACACTTCAGCTCAGAGCTGGTAGTGATTGGCAACTCTGGTTGTGGAAGAAGTTGAGAGGCCTGTTGTTGACGTAAGGACCTTTTCCAGGCCAAAGTGTGTCTTCTGAGCTGTAACCTACACCCCTTTACCCTTTCCTCACACTCTCTCCCACAGTCTGTCTGTCAGTGGCATGGCATTACCACACACACACACACACACACACACACACACAATGTGAGGCAAAGTCTGTCTGCCTCAATGCACTGGCTGTGAGTCACTTCCTCTCCTGTCCCGGCCCTGCACCTGCGCTCCTCTGGGTGATGTCATGGCAGGTTTTCCTCCTGGAGTCGCACACGTCCTGGTCTGGCCAGTAGTGTGTGTGTGTGTGTGTGTGTGTGTGTGTCTGTGTGTCGGTGCGTGTGTCTATGCATCGATGCGTTTGGCCCAGACATCAGTCGGTAGACCCTGGCTGAATGCAGCCCTTCATGGCTTCAGCGATGACCTCTTACGTCAAAGAGGGCAAAATGAGGAGGAGAGAGAGAGAGACAGAAAAATAGAGAGAGAAAGTGGGAGAAAGAAAGGGAGATCAAGCAGGAAGTACGACAGAAAGGTGGAGCACAGTAGGTGCAACAGGAAAGTTGTGACAGAATTATTGTATTTTCTTTCCTAGTTCTCTCCCTCTCTTTTCCTCTAAATTTCCCTCTCTACAGATAACAATTTCACAAGACCTCATGGTACTCGTTTTCTGTGTGATCTATTTGCGATGGAAAAGTGTGAAAATTATTCTGTGGTTTACTGACCTGTACTGGTTATCTACCTGATCTTTGAGGAAAAGGCTTCTTGTCTTTCAGGTAGCTAAAGAAGAGAGGGGAATTCTCCCCTAGACCTACTCCATATCTGTGGGAATAATTACGCTAGGGTTTTCTACCATTCGCGACCGCAGTGAAAATGATAGATTGAAGGAAACATACTTCTTGGACGGAACCATGAGCGAATGGAAATATCGTATAAGAACATAATTTTTTTCCCCCTGATCCCGGCCTACGGGAGACGTCATGTGTTTCCCCCTCACAACAAACTTTTTTAAAGGTCCCTTTTTCTTTCTTCTTTCTTCTTCTCTAAGTGGACTGAGTATGTTTGTAAGCGAGCTTGCAGGAAATGCCTCAGCAGAAGGGAAAGCTGGTAGAGGTCAGAGGTCAAGAGAGTAGGACGGCGGTCGTATATCAATATTCGTTTCCTTTTCGGCTCCGTTCACACTGAGAGCTCAGGGTCGGCTGTCTATCTCTCTCATTCTCTCTCTCTATATATTTTCCTCTCACTCTCCGAGTTCTGCCTCATTGGCCCCTGCCAGCCACCTGTTGACAGGGTTTGCAGCGCTAATGCTCTTATTTGGGAAAGTTAGCGCTCTGTTGATACGTGTACGACACACAATGTTTTGGTGTGTGACACACTGCTCTCCACATCCATCCATCCATCCATCTATGTATATATTCATCTATCATTACAGAAAATCTAATGAGACATGGCTCCGTGCACAGACAGAAGAGGAGTGGAGGAGTGCTTGATTCCACTGTGTCTTTGTGATTTCACCATTCTCCTTTCCTCATTGGAATTATGGCATCAGTGTTTGGCATTGATCCGGTGCATTCTTACACAGTTTTAACAAGTGCTCAAAGGGCTTTGCAGGGAACTCACCTAATCCACTACTGTGGAATGCTGCATGCTTGCAAGTCTGGATTGTAATTTGTACCATTTGTCGATCCCATTCTGGTAACTGGAAACGTGACAGATACATGCCGCTTGAGAGATACAGCACTCAACCTGACATGGCCTGCCGTGCATATCCTCACCACTAGAGGCGCGTGTCTCCAGAGGCTCTATTCGGTGTCATCAGAGGTCAACGGCTTCTAACGCTGCGCCTTGTGGCGACTGACTGGACCCTTCCTTGTTCTGCTTTCGCTGCAGCCAATTAAAACGGCCGGCTCGGTGTTACAACGGACGTAATAACACGGGGCGAAATGTTTTGGGATGAAAAAAATCACAGCTATTGAATGAACGGGAACACCGTGAAAACATCTACAAAGGTACTCCATCTCTTCCGGGTCCTGCTAACCCATTTGTGAGGCTTGTCATGACGAAGCCGTGTCAACACGCCGCCTCATCCATTTCCAAAACCAACTCGACTATTTTGTTCATTGGCAAAGAGACCTGCACAAACGAACAAACAGCACACCCTTCAGAAACCCTTCCCCATCACCAACAGGGGCATTTCGTTCCAGTTTACCAACATTTGGATAGAGAGTTGATTTTGGAACAGCGATCTATGTTGCTGTCACTGTGCAAACAGCATTGGGTTGGTTGCTCTGTTGACTGGGACGTATAAAATAGTGCAGTTGGGTTTTAGGTTTCCACAGAGGGATCAGGCCTGTAGTATATTGAGTCCATGTGGGGAGTGTGTTTTTAATCGGAGCCTTTACCCACAGCCCTTCCTGTTTCTAATTTGGCTCTGCGGCGGTTTTGTCCGCAGGCCAAGCGCCTCTCCTCTTCACTCCAGTGCTCTGCTCTTCACACACTGTCTGTTTCCTCAGAAGTGAATAGTAGCAGGTGTGCTGGCCCGCGATTGATCGCATGGACAAGGGTGCGCATAAACGGCCCACATCGTTTTCCCTCCTTCTTTCCGTCTCAATCTAATACTCCTCCGCACTTTTTCTTTGTGTCTTTTTTTGGTCTTTATTTTGGGTCTTAGGTTTGTTCTTTCTTTTCTTCTTTTGGACTGACATTCTTTCTCGCGCCTGGTCCTTTGTCTATCTCAATCCTTTTCTTTGAGGCTCGTGTTCTTTTCTTCTTCTCTTTGTTTGCTGTTATGTCTTCATCTGTCCGTTTCATCCTGTCTTTCCGTCTGATCTTTCAAGTTCATGGGTATATCAAACTCGCGAGACATCCGTAAAAACAGCCGAGTGTTTTTTAATAAAACCATAAAAATGTGATAAGGACCTGGGCAGCCTGCCTGCCGGCCGGGTTGATAGCAAGAGGCCATCAGAGGTGATAACTCCCGGTGATGTTGTGGCTGTCACAGCCGAACAAAGTAAGGTGACACTGCCTCGTGCGACAGGCATAATCAAATGATCTCCATGTACACAATCTCGGCTCGAGTTAAAAATAATAAAATTAGCCAATAAACTCACAGGTACCCGCAGGCACACTGTTCACGCGTGTGTACGTGAGTGCGCGTTTGCTTGAATCAATCTGCCACACTCTATCATGGGGCCTGCGGACTCATCTAATCCAGGAGTGGAGGAGACGTGCTGTCACGCTGCTGAACTGAGACGACAGGATTGGAATTAACCCCTTCCATGACCCCCACCATCCCCACACACATGCCCCCTCCCCAGAACACACTCTCCTAATGAGGGTCTCTTTATGGGGGCCACGGGGTGCCCTTCTGCTGGGCTGGAGGGGACAGATCTCATCAGGGAAAAAGTTATATTCTCATTTACAACTCCCTGCAAATAACAAAAACGTTGTCGTTTCTTTTGTTTCTTTTCTTTACCTATTGTGTGTAAGGCAACTGATTTGCGACCTGACAATTCAGCTACTGCTGTGCTATTGTCTAGAGTGTTGTATGTTGTCTGAGCATGACCAGTTCATTTGTGTCAAGCGATTTTCATTATCGGTAGTTCTTGTGGATGACATGATGTGTGTGTTCATTTACAATTGTTTGCCTGTCGATTCCATCTGACATAAAGCAAGTTGGAGATTTCCAGAGATCTACTTCTCACTTACTGTCTCACACCAGCTGAACTGGTCGATGACTGCGGATAGTATCAATTATGATTTGGTTTCATCTAGCAGTTTCCAGAACACGTTTATTCTTTAACAGAGGGTTTGTCTCTAGCCTACCCAATGTCATGTGACCTAAAGGGTTCTAATCTCTTCACCCCTGTTGTGACCCTTAATGTCACCCACCATCATCATCCTCCTCTCCGTCGCCCTTCTTGACGGAGTAGGAAGTCACCTTTGACCCTTGGGTAACAATAAGAAGTTCTCCAGAGCCTGTTATAACTACATTCTCCCGCCCACCTTGTCTGATTCGCTGCCAAAGTCAACCGCGGGCATTTACGTTTCCCCCGGACCGACCGCGCTCATTTCCGGCATTTGCACACGCTGTTGTTTACACAGGAAGTTCAAACTCAACGCAGATTAAACAAATCCAATTCGGAACGCGGAGTTCAATCACCTTCCTTATTTCAACATTAAGAGTATAAAGCTGTGAGCCAGACTCTGGGGATCTGTTCCAAGTGCACGTTGGCCGAGGGGTGTGGGGCTGTATGGGTGTGGGACTGGCTTGTGTGTATTGGGTGTGTGTATTGTGCGTGTGTTGTGTGTTAGGGAATGACATTCATGGAATTCCAGATGACATTGGTCATATTCATGGTTACCGTAATAATCATTTGAATGGCAAAACATATATTTGCAGCATATATGTATACATTTCAAGACCCAGGTTTTCTCAGCTTCACTTTGACTGCATGTGCTGCTAGTTCAGGGATGGGGACATTGCCCAGGCCAACAGAGACTTTTGCAGCACCTTGCTTATGTTATTATCAAGATCCATTCCAAATTGAATTCTATCGAAGCCTTCAGTCCACCATTCAGTTTGAAACCATAAACCATGTAAACCGTTAAGGCACTTCGTGGATGTCCCGTACAGTAGATCACAGGGTGAAACATTTACTGTTTTAAACGCAACCTCTTTCTCTATGCCAGGTACAGATAATTGCACTATAATTAAGGGCGTGGGCATCTGTGTTTCACCTGGTTGTCATTCTACAGATACTCAACACTGTATAAAGGCTGGAGGGGAGGACCAGAGAATTGGTCCTGATCACAGGCACTCACTGTTTGTAAGTTTGATGTTAGTGCCTGTCAACCACTGGTCAGTTTCTTGGGACCTCCTCCATCTGGACCTGCCATAGCCCTCACCAGTTCACCAGAGTGTGGTCATTTTTTGTATCTGTCTTCTAACGTTTCAGTCTGCTCTGTGGTAGGGACGATGTCTCGGCGTTGATGGGAGCTAAGTACCTGGAGACAAACATGGTTGTGAATTATAACTTAGTAGGAAAACAAATTATTTATTGCTATTTTCAACATATAGGGAGTGGCAGGATGCCTAGTGGTTACTCAGCTATGCTGACCAGTAACCAAAACGTTGCTAGATTGAATCCCCACACCACAGAAGTGAATTGTCTGTTGTTCTGCCCCTGAGCAAGACAGCTAACCCTAATTGCTACCAGGTTTTGGCTGTATATGACAGTGGTTGGTGCATTGTTTGCAGAAAAAGTGGCTTAGTTCAGCTACAGGAATAATATTTTATAAGTCTAAATGCTTCATGTGACATGTCCACCAAAAATGTTACGCATTTACATGGTTTATGTGTGGGGAGAGATCATCCGCTTTGTCCCACAGCCTCTAATGTGGTTGGGTTAGCTCAGCCTGGCTGTGGCGGGAGTGCTTCTCTTCAAAAACATCTTGAGCACTCTCTGGCAGAGCGTTCTGGGTCTTCTGAGCCTAGGCTTCCGACTAGTATGGTTGTTTTCCAGACCAATGAATGTGTGTCACATGTCTTGACCAGGAACACACGTAGAGAGATTATAATCTAATGAACACAACTTTTTTTTAATGAACACATCATTTTGGGGGGTGTTTTCTTTATCCGGCATCTGATAATTGCTGATGATTTAAGTGCAGGAAATAGGTATAGTTCAGAAGCCTACTCTGCCAAGTTCCCCTCTTTTTCATCTTGAGGGTGGAGAGACAGATTTACAGACAGATGGAGTGAGATGCATAGAGAGTGAGGGGCTGAAAGAGAGAGAAGTAAAGGCTCTCAATGAGAGCAGTCACTGTGTTATTGTGGCCAGAAGTTAAAATCCTGGTTGTGGCGTACCGACTATGTCCACAGGCCTCACATGCTGGAGTGCACATTGCCCCAGTACCGTGTGGAGTTGGTTTTGGACAAGGGCTGCTTTTCTGCGGTGTGCACTAGGGCCTCCTTTGGGTAGAGCAGGCTACTACAAGCTCAATCTACTGTAGATTGTTTGCCAGTGCGTTCCCGTCCATGCGACTATGTGCTAGTAAGTACTTCCTGGTTGAGTGAGTCATCTGCTTTGGCATGTCCCTATCCAAGACTGTAGTCCTATCCCTGGCTGTAGTCCTATCCCTGGCTGTAGTCCTATCCCAGACTGTAGTCCAATCCCAGCTGCTGGTCCTATCCCAAATTGTGGTCCTTTCACAGGCTGTGGTCTTATCCCAGGCCGTAGTACTATCCCAGGTCGTAGGCCTATCCCAGGTTGTGCTCCTATCCCAGGCTATGGTCCAATCGCAGGCTCTGGTCCTATTCCAGGTTGTGGTCCTATCCCAGTTTGTGGTCCTATCCCAGGTTATGGTGCTATCGCAGACTGTAGTCCTATCGCACGACCGGATGAGGTGACTATACCACCTGATGAGGCAGCGATACCTACTGATGATTTGACACACCACTTGATGAGTGGATGATACCACCTTAATATTTGTTGCACCACCTGATGAGGCGACAATACCACCCGATGAGGCGACAATACCTACCACCTGATGTATTCACGATACCACCTGATGAGACAACGATACCACTCGATGAGGCAGCGATACCACCCGATGAGGTGACGATTCCACCTGATGAGGCAGCGATACCTACTGATGATTTGACACACCACTTGATGAGTGGATGATACCACCTTAATAGTTATAACACCACCTGATGAGGCGACAATACCACCCGATGAGGCGACAATACCTACCACCTGATGTATTCACGATACCACCTGATGAGACAACGATACCACTCGATGAGGCAGCGATACCACCCGATGAGGTGACGATTCCACCTAATGAGGTGACGATACCACCTGATGAGGTGACGATTCCACCCGATGAGGCGACGATACCTACCACCTGATGAGGCGAGGATATCACCTGATAATTTGACAGTCTCCATGGATGAGGTAAGCAAACCGTAGTGCCAGGAACACAAGCTGTCTCTGATCTCATAGCATATTTTTTTGTGTGGAGATGTCCAGTGATTAACATATTAGGGCAAGGAAGATCTCATGTAAGACCCCCGTGATAGAGGAACCACATGCCAAAACAATTACATTGGCCTACTTATCCACTGTCGAATGTACTCCACCAGGCTGTGTATAATCTCCCGTGTCAATAGAGGCTCTGAGACCATCCGATTGAAAGATTGATATAGCCTGTGCAATTTGCTGGCTATTAAAGACATCAGTGTTCTTTGTTGCTCCACATGACTTAGGGTGGAATGCGTATTCCGTTATTTCATACACATAATTAGAAACCAATTATTATTAGTGCCACTTGTTCAGCATGTTGTTCTAGCACACCAATACTAATTAAGAATAATTTGACTGCCACAGTACTTAGATTGTATTGCTGACCATGTAAATCCCTTTCACGGTCTGCCTTTTCACACAACATGCATAATCTCAAACTGGTACCATGCACATGACAATGACTTCAGTTAACTCCAATGGCCTACACTGTCCGCTGATCTCAAAACAATGGAAAACCTTTGTGTTGAGGTGGAATGGTAAGTTCACAGCATGTGGCGGAAACATTTGCAGTGTTATCAACAATGCAAGAAAAAAATCCCTAAGGAATGTTTTCAGTTCCATGCCATGCAGAATTTAGGATGTTCCGGATCTTAAAGAGGGTTCTAAACTAATACTAGATAAGTGTAACTAAAGAAGTGGCCAGGGAGTGTATGTTGCACAGCAGTTTCAATTAGTAACAAATGGATTTGGTTAATTTTGTCAGTTCAGTCATTTGTCCGAAACTAGCCCAGATTGCATCTAGAAACGTCCATGATTTGAAATGTCTGACAAAGAGCAGTTAAAATATTCTTTTTCATCTGAGTAAATGTTCAGTTTAAACGTACTTTTACATTTTCAATGACATTGATCAAAAATGTTTTGGCAATGCCATCAAGCTTTTCTACTCTCCTTAATACCTAACAGTAATCCTCTGCATGCCTGAAAACTAAAAATGCATCCCCACCATTTTCTTTTATGTCTGATGGATCATTACATATGCTTTTTCAATGACAGAACCCATCTGATAACCAAAATGAAGAAGACATCTAAAAATCCCAATTTTGCTGATCCACCTAATAGTTCATCCCCACAAGCTGAACCTTCAGTGTGCAGGCCTTCTGGCAATGTTTGGACATGTCTGGCAAGTCCTTGTCACCATTTCCAAAATGACCTTTTTAACCACTGAATGATGATAATCATTTGTTATTGGTTTATTAATTGTTGTTATCTGAGTTCTAAGCCCTGAGTTTGGCTATCCTTTTCTCTCACCTGGGTCCTCTTCGTTAGTGGGAGGGGCATTGTTTGATGTTCCTTCGCACCTGTTTGGCGAGCGTTCCGGCTGTCCATCTGGTCCCAAATGATTTGATGCGTCCTACTCCAACCATCCGTCTGTCCTGCTTCTGGGAACCCTCCGATCCATTCAGAGTCTCTCGCTGAATGTCTAATTGGATCATGTTCTGAGGGCTTTGTCCCGGCTCTCTAAGGTTTGGACAGGGATCTCATCCACCACATCAGAGGGGCTCAATTAGCCCCTGACCCAGGCTGGTGTGTGCGGACAGGGTCGCTCCCGGTTGCTCATCACACCCAGCCCCAGGCCCATTAACACGTCGCCCCACGGCAGAAAAACTATTTTGACGGGCAGTAATTGGTGCTAAGTGACGGTGGACAAAGGCCCCCTCTGTGAGGGACTCCCCTCCTCGGCCGGACTACTGCCATTGTGACTGACCGCTCTCTCGTTCTTTCTCTATCCGGCAGTTCCCCCCGTCGAGCTTCGGTGTGAGAGGAGAGGGAAAGGACAGACCCATCACTCACCCTCTTCCTGTTCCGCCACCCCCTTCACCCCACAGTCCCTCCTCCTTCCCCCTCTCTTCTTCACGGCCGGTGTTCCTCTCCTTTGAAAACGTGAGATAATGAGGCAGTTTTGGAATTACATGCTCCAGATGGGAGTGTGATTGAGCGGAGCGGTAGCTTGGCTGTTCATACCGGGTCGGTCCGGCGGCTTAATTAGTTTACGTTTGCAGGAGAAGGTCAGGGGGATGTGATGATCTGAGGATCCCATGACGCAGGTGCACGGAGAGCTCGGGTACTTCAGGCTTACCCAACCATGTCGCGTTGTGCGGTCGACTTTGGAAACCGGAGGTAGACAATTATAGAAGGGTTTTTGCTCGCTGTGACTGCTTGAAACTTTAAATGATTTTTGCCCTCAAACTTTTACTTTACATTTGCATGTTAATCATTCACCAGATAAATTCATTCACCAGACACTTGTAATTAACGCATTATTTTTAAGATCGCTGGCTGGGAAAAAACAACCTAGTATTTACACTGAACTTAAAATGCGGCACTTTTGTTTTTGCCCCCATTCATAATGAGCTGAATTCAAAGATTTAAGACTTTTTTTATGTAAACAAAATACAAATTTATCTCAAATATTGTTCACAAATATGTCTACATCGGTTAGTGAGCACTTCTCCTCTGCCGAGATAATCCATCCACTTCACAGGTGTGGCATATCAAGATGCTGATCAGATAGCATGAGTATTTCAAAGGGGTGCCTTAGACTGGTCACAATAAAAGGCCACTCGAAAGTGTGTAGTTCCATCACACAGCACAATGCCACAGATGTCGCAAGTTTTGAGGGAGCATGCAATTGGCATGTTGACTGCAGGAATGTCCACCAGAGCTGTTGACCGTGAATTGAATGTTCATTTCTCTACAACAAGCCATCTCCAAAGGCGTGTCAGAGAATTTGGCAGTACATCCAACCAGCCTCACAACCGCAGACCACGTGTAACCACACAAGGTCAATAGTGGTTGATTTTTTATTGTATTGATAAACACAGATGAAATTGTACCCTGAGCCTTCGCCTAAGTAAAAACCGACTGACTTGTTCAGTTTTATCGTTCAATTGAATGGTTGTTTCATTCGTTTGAATGAATGACAGTTGAGTTCTACCCAACCAGGGAAGACGCTGTTAGATTTTGACAGTAGAAGAAAATAGTAGCATAATAAAGATATGTTTGTTACAGATAATTCAATGCATGGGAGGTCTAAAATAATTAATGTGGTGGTTGATTGTTGATTGTAATAATAAACACAGATGAAATCATACACTGAGTCTTTGCCTAAGTAAAAAAGACTCTTGAACGACTCGTTCAGATTCATTGTTCAATTTAAAGGTTGTTTCATTCATTTGAACTTCTTCCAGCAGAGTTCTATGCCGACTGCTGGCATTTAGCTCAGTAGCCTACTCTCTGTCCAACAGCTGTTAGTTGGCGTTCTCAAAGAAAAGTTGATTGAGGAAGTAACATTTTAAATGCATGTTTGTAACCGATAATTGGATGCATGGGCTACAGAAAATTATGTAGAATTAGATTTTTTTGCGTAGTAATGGTTGCAATAATAGATTATAACAAGTGTTTGCTTAAGTAGAAAATACATGTAAATGATGTTATGATGATGAGCATTTGTTGGCCCCGGGGTGGGGGGGTGGGGGGCTGTAGGCATTTCTGACTCAAATGAACGAAATGACAAAAAAAAGCTAACTTTTTACTGAACGACTCGAGATCCAATTCAGTAGAAAGAGTCAAACGTCCCATCACTAGTTTGGGGAAAATGGGTTGGGACTCTGTGACTGATAAGGTCAACTACACAAATACAGCTCCACTGAATCTGCCAGGAACATAGAAATGTATCACTACCTGGATGTCAGGAGTGGATGTTTTTTTCCGTGTCATCGCATAGCAATGAAAGGACAGACCTTGTAAGGATATGACTTGGCAAAGGTATTTGGAAAATATAGAGAAGATGTGATGGCCTAGAACTGAGCCTTGGGGGACTCCAGTAGAGAGAGCCTGTGGGGTAGACACATACCCTCTCCATGTCATTCCGTAGGAGCAGCCTGCCAGATACGATGCAATCTAAGATTATGTAGAGACTGAGACGCCCAGGCCTGCGAGGTGGGAGAGGAAGATCTGATGGTTCACGGTGAAGGCAGCAGATGTAGGTGGATAAGAACAGAGAAGTCAGTTTGAGCAATGCAAAGGTACTTTGCGACACAGAGAAGATCGGTCACGGTTGAATGACCCCTCTGAGGAGCAACAGAGGAGCCGGTCAGAGACAGCAGATGTGTTTCAGGATATGAAGACTGGTATGTCGTTTTTTGATATCAGATGGGTCAAGTGTTCGTTTCGTTAACACAAGAGCAACTCTGGTACTCCTGTGATCAGATTTCTGGGCGATTGAAAATCCTTTCTTGCAACATTCCATAGGTTTGGTGTGAGGTCCAATCTGTTGCACAAAATGGCATCTTCAATCATCAGTGAACTAATTTGACATGTTATATGTTATTACATTGTTATTAAATGACTGTTACCCCCTTATTGCATTGCCTCCTTTAGTGTGTGGGGTAATGGTAGTGTTTTTTGTTCTGCTACAGGGTCTAGACAGGCTAAGTGGTATGCCTAAATCCTCACCATATACCAAGGAAGCCCTCTCCACCATCACTTCTGCCAGTATGTCATCACTACACCGTCCTAACACACAAAAAATGATTCATGCTATGAGGACTTGACTCACTCAACCAGGAAGTACAGTGATGGTCAGTAATATCTGGTGATATCTTTGTATGCATCTGGTCAGATTTTATTTCACATATCGCTCTCTTTTTGCTCCACTCCACATTTTATTGACGTGAAATACATGTTTTCAAGCTTTCCCAACTTCTTCTGCATGATGTAATAACAAGCATATAAAGGTTATCTTTATATGTATCAAAAATAGGCACATATAACTTTATATTACAGACAGGCGGGTTATATTACAGACAGATCCAAATAACAATGATTTACACAAAGGCACATCCAGTGGAACTGTACATTACAGACCTCACATAGAGCTGTATATTACAGACAGGCACATACCGTTGTGTATTACAGACAGGCACACAGGGCTTTAGGTGACAGGCAGGTCTCTCCCCGTCATGCCATACTCTCATCCCCATATTTAACAGGCTGACGTCAGCCAGGCCGAGAGCAGAGGAAAGGAGTGGAGAAAGGGAGGGATGGAAGGAGTTAGCTAGCGGAGCAGTGCAGAGGAATGGGGTTTTAATACTAAATCTCTCTCCCTGTCATTACCCTGGCCTCTGACTGCCTATCAGAAGGCTGTGAGTGATGTGGGAAACGCTGTGTTCTGTCCTCCCTCGCCCCGGTGGACCAGGCAGGGCTACGATCACCGGCAGCAGCCTGCTCCAAACCGAGCTACCACAGGACGGGTTAGGACCCAGGGCAGGACTGGAGGCCTAAAAGCCTGCTGACATCACCCACCTACTGGTTGCTCCATGCCCAGTCTGTGGTTGGGCCTGGAGATGAATCTCTCTCTCACTTTTTTTCACTTTCTCTCCTTGCACTCCAATGTTGTCCTCCTTGTCTCTCTCCCTCTCTCTCTCTGAGGAAGTCGTATTTCTGGGTTCTCTTTCCGACTACAGTTCAATCAAACCCAGACAGAGACTGTTCCCTTTGATAGACTCCCCATTGGAAGAAATATTTTCTCACACACATTGCTGCTCCGGACAGGAGCTTTAAAGGAAATGAAGTAGCCTATCCAGCAGGCCAGGCTGGGTGATGGATCGTACCTGCGGTTCAACTTGAGGTCCAGGTTGTTTTCCATGTTAATTCTCTTCATTAAGGACAGCCTGTAACATATTGTCTTAAACCCGGATGAGTCGACCATTTCTCAACAATTACTCTCTCCCGTTGCCTGGAACCAAGTTCAACCTTCACAGATGAACCTGTGTGATATATTGTGAAATGATTTATGGTTAAGTTCTGTACATTCAATGTTTCATGAATTTCATTCAAAAGAAAATACTTCTTGATCTTAACACAACACATTGCAATTTCGTTTGACCTGAAACATTAAGACATCGGACAGGGGGGACCAGGTTTGATTCCACAGTAACCTCAGCTGTCAAAACTCTCCAATTCCACACGCATTCCCCCTTTCTCACTTTTTTTCTCTATCCCATCCACAGGCTCTGGTTTTTTATGATGGGGTTTCTTCAGAATGACCTGTTATAAATTCATCTGAACTAGCTGGCTGGATGAAACTGACACAGTCATAGTAACGTTGCATAATGTGCACCATTCCTGTAAAATGACATGTTTAACAGTAACACAGGTATAGGACAGAAGGATTGAATGAAACAAAGTGGTAAAGACAGGTGTGACAGGGAGCTAGGCAGGCCCAGATTTGTCCCAGCAGGCTACTGTTATCACACCGGTCCCCGGCTACTCGCGGCCTTGCTAACTGTTCCATGAAATGGGCCGGGGGAACAGTGCGACCCTCCCCGAAACAAGACGCTCACTGTTAGCCAACAGTGCTGCCTTTGTGTCAGATTGTCAAAGCTGGCCCTTTTCTTCTTTCCTTCTCTCTGCTGGTCCCGCTTTTCTTTTGAGCCTCAGCTGTGAGCAAACAAAGCTGGCTTGAAGTTTGCACGCCGTGTTAAGCTAGCTAGCTGGCTAGCCGCGTTAGCGTCTGTCTCAATGGGTTTGTGTTGCTCTGTGATCTGCAGGTGTGCCTTCAATAGAGCCCTAATGGGAAGTCACTGTCAATGGTCTCACTGATAGGAGACTCATAAAACTAAACTTCACTTTGCGTAGCTGGGACGAAAACAGTTAATTTAAGGATCTGCATTTGCAAATAAAAAGTTTATATGGCTTCCTTTTATGATTATAATCTTACACAGTCATAGCCAACCAGTGAGTAGACCAGGAATATTATAGCCCACTGCGACCATTGACCGCAGTTTAGATTTCCTGTAATTCAAAAAGTGAAATGAAAAGTGAAATAAAATTGTGTTTATTGCCCTCACAGCAATGTTAAGTACAGGGGAAAGAAATAATGACTGCAACAGATGAGTGCATGATAGTTGATTTCAAAAGAGACACTCAACTTGCTTCATGCTTAAGGGGACCAAGTGGTCGCTTAGAGCGCTCGACTGCTGGGCGGCCCTTGACTAATTTACTTATTATGAGAAATTGTTGCAAAAACTTTTTTCATTGTGACAGCAGTGTAATTACAAACCATATATTTTTCTCTCCGTAGTTTAAGGCTACTAACAGGATTTGCTGCTAAGTGATGTGACCACAGTTGTCTATAGTGGATCTGAAGGATATTTATTGTGTAGTCAGAAGATAATAGTTGGAACAGAAGAATGACAATTATTATGTTCCCTTTGGTTGTCTGACTTGATATGCAGCTTTATTGGACTGTATCCCACCACAGCTTACACAGACATACACACACACACACACACACGCACACTCAAACACACTGTCCTTGGTGAGACATGGGCTGTTGACACCAAACAATAAAAGCTAAATAGACTCCACAGCAACTACAGCTCAATTTCTCGGGAGCGTGAAACACCAATAAGCGATACAACACACGTGAAAGGACATCCAGCTTGCTTGCCAAGGCAAGGATAAATGCTTAAATATATTTATTTAAGCAGATTGGTTTTTGCTACTGGAGGTTGTCTTTTTTCAGTGGAAATGAAAACCAGTAGCACTTGGTTTAACCGCCTTTCACTTTGCATAATTGTTCCCAAGGTTGCTGTTTTTTATTTCCAGGCTTTCTGCGCCAATATAATTCAATTTCTGTGGCCAAGCCAAATATTTGCAGCGTGGCCTCCACTTCTAAACTGGGCTGTAGTTTTGGGTAGGAGCTGGTTTCAGTTGACACGACTGTTTCTCTGCTTCTGTCTGTCTCTCAAAAACAAAACAAAGAAAAACAGACTCCTCAGGAAACAAGACTGATTTCTGACCAAATACATTTTCCCATGTCAATAGTTGTCCTACTGTGTGTTTGGGAGTCCAGACTGGTTCACGGGTGCAAATGTACAATGTTCGGACATTAATATTGTATAGTATGACTCTGTGGAACTACGGTGGTTTATAGTTATTCCATCCATCTGTCCTTAGCAACCCAAGAATCTATGAGACATACATGAGTGATTCACTGTCTTCTGCAGTTAGTTAATGTGTTTGTCTGTGTCTGTGTGTGTGTGTACTGTGAGCGGCCCTGGTAAATGCGTCCTCCGTAGGGAACTGGGTCACTCAGTTCTTCCTCCCTCCCTCCTTCCTCGGTGCAGGTGAGTTGGCCCGTGGTTTGTTTGGCTATAGTCACAGGTGAGCTGGCATGCTGCTTTTATTTGCTGTTGGTCACTGGCTGTCCTTTCCTTTCCACAGAACTGCAGGAAAACCAGCACTGCAAACAGAGCAGCCATCGGTACAAGACACGCTTTTGTCCCCAGCTTAGAGAGCGCTGCTGTATTACACCACTGAGCTGACTGCCTGACGGCAGCCAACGTTTCACAACTGACGTCTCCCTGGGCAGAGTCCCCAGTCCGCCAGGGCAGTGAAACCTGCTGGTTAAAGGACTCGCTGAAGAGAGACATGGCAGAAACATGCTAAGACGGCCATGCCTGCACTCGGATGAAAACTACAGCCTCTTTTACAGGAAGGAGTGTGTTTTGGCTGAGAATACTGTAATCATGGGGGATTAACCCTGAGGACTGAATTCTGAACGTATTCCTGATTTCCCGTCACTCCTGTCCGAAATTATATTTACCTAGTACTTTAGCATTCTAACTCTGCCCAGAAACATTGTGTTAAAGGAGATTGATGGATGCCAGTCAGTGGCATCATTTACAGTGACAAAAATATCAGTATTTTTCTCCACAGTGAGTTTTTACAAGACATTATGAACATTTAGCCAATCAGAAAGATGGGCTTTCCATTACCATTAGAAAATATGCTGATTTTCATTTTCTTCCGTTTATTTAGCTTTCATTAAGTTAACGACTGTGACACACTTGAGAAAATTGTTGTCATCTGTGGCTGGAGCTCTATCCACAACAGGTGCACAGTGTAATATTTTAGCCTCCTCTTCCTCTTCTCTTTTTTTCCTCTTCCTCCTGCCCAGATTGTATTCTCCTCTATATCTGAAAACATCTAGATAGGTGGTCTCTCACTCTCCCTCCATCCATGCATCTTGGTCTCTCACATATTCGCTCTCTCTCACCCTCAATCTTCATCCCTTCTCTTTCTCCATCCTTTCCCCTCCACTTGAGGAGGACATGCTGATAGTAAATATGGAGGAGCCTCAGTCAACTTTTGCCAGTAAAGATGGCCTCCTGGGTTGGCTTTGGATGTATTTCTGGAACAGAAGCAGAGGAGGTTTACCGAGACATATTTTTACAGTGAAAAGCCAACATGGAACGGGCTGCCTTCACAGCTGTTGCTCTAATTCGTTCTAAGCATGTACAAATAGGACGGCCCACATAGGCCATAAAACTGAGTGGAGGTTTTGCTCAACGCGGCACTTTTGTCTGACCAGAGGGACAAGGATGCCTTCCAAGAGACAAACAGATTACAAAGAGAAAGACACACACACACAGACACACATATTGAAATGAATTGGGAAAGCAGTGTTTGCGGAAGAAGGTTAGGCTAACAGCTGGAGTAAAGTAGAACTAGATAAGGCAGTTTGACTTGTAATCAATGTGTATGTGAATACACAGTATGGAGCAATGATACAGTATCCTCATTGAATAAAAGATGAGTCTTGTTCCGTTTTTATAATAATGCTATATATTGTATATTGGAAGACAATACTATGATGTACTGTGAGAAATATTTAAATCCAAACATTATAAAGCACTTTTTTCAGCAGTTGTCACAAAGTGCTTTTACCCAACCTTAAACACCCTAGAGCAAGCAGAAAGAGTTAATGGCTAGGAAAATCTCCTTAGTAGGCTGCAAGCTTAGGAAGAAACCTAGAAAGGAATCAGATTCTGAGGGGTAGCCAGCCTTCCTCTGGCTGTGCCGATTTTCTTTATCCTATTTTTTAAACTGTATTTCAAACTGGATATTTTCCCACCTGGTCATTCTCTTAGCTTAGACATACTGCTTCTTCAGTTGACTCAAGGTCGCTTGCTACCGCAATTTGAATTTCAGACTCATATGTATATATGTTTTCCTACCTTCAGAAAGCTCACCAATGTCTCCTCAGTTTTCTTCGCATACGTTTTATTGCACCATGGAAAGTTTGATTTGCTCTTGAGAAATTTGCTCTGGAAACCATAGAGTACACACGTACACACACACACACACACACACACAAACACACACACACAAACACACACACACACACACACACACACAAAATCCTATCACAAATGAACACACTATATGCCTCACACAAATAAGCACACACTACATCTCACACAAACACACATGCTCACCTTGCCTCTATACCCCCTTCCCCCCCCACACACACACATTCACACAAACACACATTTATTACTTTGGCACACGCATGCACCATTACATGCACACGTCTGACGGGGCTGGGGTTCCCCTCTAGGCAGTGAGTGAATAAATGGCCGTCTTCGAAGAGGGAACTAGGTGTTAATGAACAAGGCCCTGACAGGCTAGCTTTCCCTGGGTTTAGACCCAGCCCACAATGACTCCATTCACTTAATCTCAGCTATGGAAAGTGTTGGGAAAGTCATCCCCCAAGAGTTGGGGCGACCTTTTCAAAACTTTCTTTACGTCTTTCTCCCCTCAGGCCTTTCAGCCTTCGCCAACGATAACACATCAGCTGATACTAGCGGAGGCTGCTGCCATTTGCATGTTTCAAAATGGCCCCCTTTCATTCACAGCCCCGGTTGGCAACTCATTGGGGGAAGGAAACACAGCGTCCCCCTTCCTGCTCGTACCTGAAACAGTCACACCACCTTCAGAGTCAAACGTGTTACCCTCTTTAAACTGCATCCGTGGGGCCCATGATGAATGCTTTCAGCTTTCATCTGGACGGAAACACACACACACACCGACACACCTGGAATATCTACATTTTCACACACTGAAAGATCGGGAGTGAGCCTATATAGTGTCTGTGATCTCTGTGCTTGTGTTAAGTTTGACAAACTGAATAAAAAAACTGCTTGCTTTTTGTTTCTTCCAAAGTTGTGACATGTTCTCACGCTTTTTCAACTTACTGTTGTAGATGTTTTGAGTGCTAGCGGAGGATAGAAAATATTATAGGAGACACTGGCTGGGTCTGGAAACTTGGTTGCTATTTTATGGGACTTCCATACAATTTAATGTGTAGTTTGAACAAAAAAACATTACGACATTGCCCAAACCTACTACTTTGGTGCATTCAAGACAGTCGTGAACTCAGAAACAAAATAAGCTCTCACAGGAAAATGTAGACATCTTTGAACATCAGGGTGGAGATATCGAAGCTCTGGGATGATGCCCAAGTTTGTGAGTTTCTATTTGGATGACCACTGAAACCCATTTACCCAGTAAGAGTATGTATTCTTTTGAAGTTCCAAGTTGTCTTGAATGTACACTTTAGCTTCACTTATGAACCTAAAAGATTGTGTAGAACCCCATTCAGGACCAAAGGGAATGTCAGTGAAGAGTAGACCCCAAAATCGTTTTTAATCATTTTTCTTTTGTCAACGGTAGGTTTAACAACATGTTATGTAAATAGCTAGCTATGTTCACAACAACAGCTTTCTTTTAAGGAATTTAGCTAAGTAACTTACTAAAGTTTCTCCACAAACCTGATAATTGACCTCTGTTGCATGATCTAGCTAACTGATATTTGTACCACAATCTACTTTAGTTTTGATTTGTCAAGACACCCTTGAAGGAATTGATGTGTAATGTGATTAAATTGCACCAGCAAGTTTATCTGCCTGTAGGTATCCATACTAAGCTTGCTCGATAGCTTGATGGTAAACTCACTGAATCTGTACGCTTTGTAAACGAGGCAGAACTAGGTTTAAAATGACTACGTTTTAGATATAAATTAGGAACACTAGTTATGTGACAGTGAGGATTGAAAATTGTATCTAGCTACTAATATTATTTCTGTCACCCTATGTTTTGCTATGTCTGGTCTTTTGGTTCTAAATTGGATTACAGTTTTTTGACAAATTTTTAACAAAATCATTTTCAGTTGTTTTGTACTGTAAACACAAGTGTCCCTGAGTGTCTTAGAGGTTTTGTCTCAAAGAACCTTCCTTATGAACAAGTACTTCCTGGGCCGGTGTTCACATCTTGCTGGACTAGATGACTGAAATCAGTCATCTAACAAAACTACAGGAAGTCAGAGGCTTTGTAGACTAATCAACATTCATTTAGGTTTGCCCAGGGCAAATCACCTGAGCAGTTTAGCCATTCTATGTGGTTGTCTGAGTGGGAAAAGGAAAATGCGTTCTGAAAACCACAAGCTTGTTGACTAAAAAGTGTTTTTACCTGATCTCTGAGACTGTTGGACCTGCAGAAAGGTTTGATCATTTCCTTTGGGCCTTTAATCAATTCTGGCTCATAAGAAATGATTAACTTGACAGGGAATCTAAGTAAGTTGAACAGCAAATTTGAACACCAAGTAATGTATTTTCTTGAACCGTATAGACTTAGGAATCTTTATAAATTAATATTGAAAGGAATCGGCAGACTGCTCTTGCTCAATGCTCTGACAAAGGCCAAGCTGCTAGTTTACTTTTTTCCATGGACCATCATTTAACATTATTTTTTAAATGTTAAAAGTTTAACACTGATGAACAATTACACAAATTAAATGAAAAGTTACTTTGCTATTGGCAATAATCTGAGCTTTTAAGTTATTTGGTGGACTCTTCCAGTGCTGTGTGTCAGTGAAAACACATTTGTCATATATTCTCCTAGATGAAAAGCTGATATGAGAATAACAACCTGGCATTAATGCCTACAACATTTTCCAAAAAGCCACCTATGAAACTATAAAAAGTTGTATTTTGCGTCATCTGGTTAAGCAATAAAACAGAAAGAGGTGTGGTTTTCGGCCAATATACCATGGCTAAGGGATGTTCTTTCTTACAATTAAAGACTGCCCCATAAACATCCTAAAACAATTCCATTTATACAGTATTTTTTATACGTCTATGTAGACAGTGTTACCAAGTTAAAAAAATGGTTATTTGTCATATTATCATAAATATATTTATGTTTTCAGAAATGTGGAGAATATTATAAATAGCAAATTGGTATGATGATATTCTCAGCGTACTTAGACAAAAATAATAATTTGATAGACAAGACCTATGCAAAGATATCCACATACATTTCAAATACAGTGTAATCAACATAGAATCACCAAAACAACAGAGAATAAAAAAACATTCAAATATATAGGATAAAAACTTTCAAGAACCAAAGCAATACTGGAGTAGCAACAAGAAACAAGGCAACTGAATGCATTTTTTATCCTACATACAAAGCCTAATGTTTGGCCATATGTAAATCTAGCATTAATATGGACCTTGATGTGAGGGGACTGCAGTCTGAGAGGATGCTGCTTATCTCGTAGGTTAACTGTACCGTCTATTACTGATGTCTTACAGCCGCTGAGCATAGCTTACAGCTGACGAACACTTTTGGTGGTTTATGATCCAGTCCACTTAGAGGAGGTGGATAATGTGCCTGATGAAGAACTCCAGACTTACTTATCTGACTGACGCTTTTCCTTCCTCATAAATTTAACTCTCGCTCCACAACTACTCCACTACAGTCATTCAGAACTCTCTAAACACCATGTCAGCTGTAGAAGAAGGTAATCATAAGTACCTGAAGATAATTTTTGCCTTTCTCTTTAATATCTTGGCCATTCACTTTGAAATCACACGCACCATAAAAAAATAATGTATATATTGTGACTACTTTACTGAGTACTGCCTCATTTTTAGCAACTGAGAATTTACAGAAATAGATTGTAGCTGAGCACATGCAAAATATTAGAAGAGAAATTGCTTCAGACTCTTATTCACCAGACATTGTAAGAGGAATTCACCTTTCAGTTGGACAACAATTTTCAAATCTACACCTCGTTTGGTTATCAAGAAGAAAGTGAATGTTCCTGAGTTTACAAATTAGTAGAATCGAGGCAAGGCGAGTACAGTTGAGTCGGTACCATTTAGTGTAAAAGAGCCATTAGTTTTGATTCAAATGTGTGTGGGAAGACTTGTCTAGTTACAATGACCTAGAAGGGACAAAGCAGTAATTGCAGCCAATTTTCCTTTTTTCAAAGTATTATTTAGGTATATATACAAATATAATTTGTTAAACCCGGTATACAGTGGGGAGAACAAGTATTTGATACACTGCTGATTTTGCAGATTTTCCTACTTACAAGGCATGTAGAGGTCTGTAATTAGGTACACTTCAACTGCGAGAGACAGAATCTAAAACAAAAATCCAAAAAAATCACATTGTATGATTTTTTAATAATTAGCATTTTATTGCATTACATGATTATTTGATCACCTACCAACCAGTAAGAATTCCGGCTTTCACAGCCCTCTTAGTTTTCTTTAAGAAGCCCTCCTGTTCTCCACTCATTACCTGTATTAACTGCAACTGTTTGAACTCGTTACCTGTATAAAAGACACCTGTCCACACATTCAATCAAACAGACTCCAACCTCTCCACAATGGCCAAGGCCAGAGAGCTGTGTAAGGACATCAGGGATAAAATTGTAGACCTGCACAAGGCTGGGATGGGCTACAGGACAACAGGCAAGCAACTTGGTGAGAAGGCAATAACTGTTGCCGCAATTATTAGAAAATGGAAGAAGTTCAAGATGACGGTCAATCTCCCTCGGTCTGGGGCTCCACGCAAGATCTCACCTCTTGGGTCATCAATGATCATGAGGAAGGTGAGGGATCATCCCAGAACTACATGGCAGGACCTGAAGAGAGCTGGGACCACAGTCTCAAAGAAAACCATTAGTAACACACTACGCCTTCATGGATTAAAATCTTGCAGCGCACGCAAGGTCCCCCTGCTCAAGCCAGCGCATGCCCAGGCCCGTCTGAAGTTTGCCAATGACCATCTGGATGACCCAGAGGAGGAATACGAGAAGGTCATGTGGTCTGATGAGACAAAAATAGAGCTTTTTGGTCTAAACTCCACTCGCCGTGTTTGGAGGAAGAAGAAGGATGAGTACAACCCCAAGAACACCATCCCATCCGTGAAGCATGGAGGTGGAAACATCATTCTTTGGGGATCCTTTTCTGCAAAGGGGACAGGACGACTGCACCGTATTGAGGGGAGGATGGTCGGGGCCATGTATCATGAGATCTTGTCCAACAAACGCCTTCCCTCAGTAAGATCATTGAAGATGGGTCGTGGCTGGGTCTTCCAGCATGACAAAGACCCGAAACACACAACCAGGGCAAGTAAGGAGTGGCTCCGTAAGAAGCATCTCAAGGTCCTGGAGTGGCGTAGCCAGTCTCCAGACCTGAACCCAATAGAACATCTTTGGAGGGAGCTGAAAATCCGTATTGCCGTACAGCCCCGAAAACTCAGAAAATAATCCAAAAAATCCCTGCTGCAGTATGTACAAACCTGGTCAAGAACTACAGGAAACATATGATCTCTGTAATTGCAAAGGTTTCTGTACCAAATATTAAGTTCTGCTTTTTTGATGTATCAAATACTTATGTCATGCAATCAAATGCAAATTAATTATTTAAAAATCATACAATGTGATTTTCTGGATTTTTTTTTTAGATAGGTGCACAGTTGAAGTGCACATATGATAGAAATTACAGACCTCTACATGCTTTGTAAATAGAAAAACCTGCAATATCAGCAGTGTATCAAATACTTGTTCTGCCCACTGCATGTGTGTAGAAATTATTTATCTGCGCTGATGCAGGGATTTGCCCATGTTTTGATCTGGTCCCTGCCGGGGACTGAGGAGCTTGTTACACTCAAAGAAATATAAAAGGATTAAAGCTCATATAAATAGATTGATGGAAATCTGCCTCAGTCTTGAGAGACAATTGCACAAATTCTACTGCCAAGCATACCCCAGAAATCATCAACAGGTCTTCTAAACAAGGCCTGATGCCCTGTAAGCCCAATGAACGATGCTGTGGTCCATCAATAATTCCCTGTCATTTTGACATTAACAATAGATGGTATGTCGATTTAAGAATTGGGTAAAATGCACTCTCGTTTTGTATTTCTTAGTAATATGGATAATGTTATATTATTTGGTATTCATTTAGAACATTTGGGAGTAGGTTGTGTAAATCAATACAGTAAAAAATGTATTAAATCCCTTTATGGCTGCAGAGTGTATGTAGCCTGGTCTGGGGTAGATTAATGATCTCTATCTAACCATATGGCTCTGTTCATCCATATCTTTTATGTGCCAATGCTGTAAGGAAATGAAATAATGCTGATGACGGGTAGAATCATAAGTGTTCAAGAAAGTTTTTTTACAGTAGCCACTTTACAAAAAGACCATGTACAATGTTTAAACATGTGATACCCACTTCCAAAATGTCTGGGACGGCTCATCCAGGAAGGATGGATGGGAACGTAAGAGGTTGGTCGGTATGACAGATTATTTATGGCCAAATGACCTAAACAATTTTTATTTTGATCAGAAGTTTCCATGGGAGGGAGAAGTTGATAGACGGAAATTGCGGGTTGGGGGAAGAGGGAAAGTGAATTGGAGCAAAGGGTTGGAATTGGAGCAAAGGAGATATTGAAGGTGAGGGAGAGAAAGAGAGAACAGAGGAAGGGATATCGGGCTTGGCATACTTCTTATGACTCTCTCATGACTCTCATTTGCTGTCTGTCTGTTTTTTCATGCTCCTTTTTTCAGAAACCCTTTTTTGTGTTCTTAACCTTTTTATAGCGCGGACCCCGGCATGGTAACATTTTTATAAGCTTTCAATGGAAACATCCACAACCAGAGACGTGGGTTACCTTTTTAACGAAGCACCTACAGTATGCTTCCAACCACATAAATAAACAATTAATTTTAGAAATAGAGGAGTCTTTATGCTGGCCCATAAGCCAGTCCCATGGACTGTTCCGACTATTTGAGGAACTGCCTGTCACCCAGATGTAAATACGCCGACTTTCATCAACATATAGAGGCTTACATTTAGTTGTCAGGCGTTCTGTTGTAACACCGCTCTCTCTCCTGCCAGTCACACCTGGCTTTGTTTAAGTCTTTACAATGCTCGCTTATTGACGTCCCCTACTGTATTTTGAGACGTTCTGTGATTTTACATGTATGAGATCCACTTTGGGAAACCCCACGCGCTCCTACAGCTCCATCAGGGTCTCATGGCTGGTTGTGCAGCCCAACGTATGTTAACCTCGATTACCACCTGATAGCTACATAATATAATTGAACGTGTGAAAGAGAAAAGACGGCAAATAAGAGGGGTGTTTAAGAGAGGAGTGATGTTAGGATGCAGGGGAGCCCCTTGAAGGCGAAGGGGTGGGGGGGGGGCTGGGAGTGAGTGGGGGTCAGTGTGTAACCTTACAAAAACATCTCCTTTGAACACTGTTTACCTCGGAGTCCGTATTAAGTCATGAATCAGGGGCCTGAGAGTAACACGTCAAAGTGGAGGGTGAGGTAAGTCAGGTTCTTGTTGCGTTCATTACCTGGAACTAAACCCCCAAGCAGCCTGGGTCTCTCAGTGCGCTATGAATGGGGCATTGTGATGCATCTCCGTCACCACGGCGAATGTTTTCTCTTCTATTTGATCCGGCGGCGAGGCCTGCTAATTGGCTAAGCGTGTTCCCAGGTCATGGCAAGGCGAGGTTCCTCTTTCCATGAGTAGCCTACTGAAAGAGAGAGAGAAAGAGAGAGAGATGGGGGGGCTTCTACAGATGTTGCTTCCAATCCACTAGCCTTCCGATTAGGTTCAGAACAGCTCAAGGCACTATGTGCTGTTTATCAAGCCTCGTGTCCAAGTTTTCGTTTTTTCCGCTCCTGTTTTTTCCCCTCCCAAAAGCTTTAAACCCATATATATCTTTTTCTCATTATGTGTTACGGTTGAATTGATAGTTCTGTTATTATAAGCCTCCTGTGTGTGTGTCTGTGTGTGTGTGTGTGTGTGTGTGGGTGTGTGTGGGTGTGTATATGAGCATGAATGCCTGTGTGTATGTGTGTGTGTGTGTTTGGGTGTGTGTTGTCGCTTATGCCACAGGTGTGATGATGACGTGCTTGCTGTGAATGCCCTGCTCCTTCCTCTCTTTCCAGGCCAAGGCGAGTCAGGCTCAGTTCGGATGATGTTAGGTTTCCATGTCACTGTCCACAGATGACACAATTTATGAGTCTGTGGTCTGCCTTGTTTGTTTTTGTCATGGAATTTGAGTGAGAACTGATGGTTGCTTTATAAGCTAGCAGGAAAAGCATCAGAGCATTGTGCCAGATATCTTGCTAGTGCGCTCCCATAACTATACATGTTCTACTGTAGATCTTTCCTCCCATAATCGCAACTTAACTTTGCTTAGCGACCAGCAGGGGAATAACCTGGGATCAACAGCAACAAAAATAGGACGAGAGCTTGATGTTCTTTGCAGTGCTGCCTCTAAAACATTTGACTGAGATGGTGGGAAATCTACATCACTGGCTGTTTCATTAGCCTTTACTTCTATCCGGTTCCTATGTTCTTAGGGCGCCACCATGTGGCAGGAGTAAAGATTTGAATTTGTAAATAAAACCTGAATACAACAAACTTCAATTCAGAGCAAGGCACATATCGGACTTTACCTTCAGATAGGGTAACCAGATTCTGCAGGTGAACTGACAAGATATACAGTAGCAGGTTAGCTTGACATCGATGAAGGTGAACAAATATAAGTGGCGACCAAAGGAAGTGTAGGTTTTAGGAGTGATCAGTGTTAGATATCTGCTTGAGCTTCAATAATTATTAGAATAGCTGATATTAAGGAATAAGCTAAAGAATTTACATTAAGGGGCCATATGTAAGACTTTTACTCTAGCTACAATTAGCATAAAGCATATGGGACCAGAAGACGCCTGCAGTTAATGTTTTAAATATTTTTTTCTATTTTTTTTTTCTAAAATTGTTCAGAATTAATGAGATTTTCCTGATTTAAACATTTTTGCCCGTCGTTCAATCAGTTTTCATTGACTTCTAGTCTCCTCATACTTGCTTTAGACACTCAGTACAAGCCTAACGCTACACTAACACACTAACACTATTCTGGTCCCACTCAATAAGGGAAGGGGAGGAAGAGACATGTTGTGTTATTGTTTAAACTTCAGTCTTGTAAACATTAGAGGAAGGATTCTACACAGTGCCCCTTTAAAGTGACTTGTAAATAAGAATGACTAAAATGTTAAGTGCATGTGCGCAATAACTCAATTTGACCTGTACTTTTTAAAGACTTTGGCAAAGGGAAAGATCTATAATCTCTGTCCCTCTTTTTATGACATTCTTCTTTTGGGAACAGAACAGTGTATTGAGATCCAATCCATGAGAAAATGGACAGAATCCAGTTCCAGTAGCCCTGCCAGTGAGACTGGGCTTCTTATCTCTGTGGAAATATCAATGAGTCTTCAGATGTGTACATCTGGTGAACCATCGGGTACCTAGTTTTATCTGTGGTAATGATCTTCTAGGGACCAGCGAGGCTGTATTGGCAGTTAACAAACAGTAGGAGGCGCCAATGGTTTATGTTTCTTCTCTGTAGCACTGGTGGGGTTCACCTAGGGGACAGTGCAGACAAACAGTAGGTCCATTCAGATGATCTAGTGGATCTCTGGTAAAACCACGAAATTACACAGGAGTCTTATTTATTGCTAATTATAATGTCAGAAATTAATAATGTCCATAGGCTTATAATACTATTGTATTATATAAAATATCTATTATACACATATCCCATATGTAATTATGTACATAAAATTAATGTAAGGGCTTTAATATTTGGTGTGTAATTATTCCATCTGAGATGGATTTTCTTCAGGGTCTAGACATTCAGACATTAGAAAATGTTTAAATCTTTGGTTCTGGATGTTGAGATGACTAACGCAGAAGCTAGGAATATCATGACATCACTGTGCTGTAATAACCCGCTGAAGGCCATGCTGGCTGGAGTTGCAGTGAAATCACAGCTAGCATTGTTTTGTAGCGTGGAGCCTCTCCACAGCTGGATGGGTGGCCATAATAACCTTTTGCAGCAGACTGTGAATTGACGAGTCAGTGACTACGACACAGGAAATGGTGCAACTTGACCACACAATCATATTGTGTGACCACTTCTTATTTTTCTTAAATCGGTGTCTCTACATGAATGTCAGCGATTCCATTCCAGTGCCTGTTATATTCCAACACAGGCACACCTCATATTAATTAATGAGGCACTGATTATGTGATTACCTGAATGAACTCTAAATAAACAACGAAAAGTATAACAACCACTGCTGTGATCATCACCATCCTCTTGCAGTAGGACCAACTGGATGGCAAAAACAGAGCAAGTAGTACCTCGAAGGTAATTTGAATTAAAAAAAACTATTCAGCATGACAAAAGAGTTCAAAAGAAATGCTTGGAGTAAGGAAAATAAGGGTTTAATTCTGGCTTTACTGGCAGAGGGATACAGGGAGCATCAGGTAGCTTCCGTCCTAACATTTTTAAAGATGTCGGTTCATAAAAACAAGGTCAAGCAACAGACACTGGGGACAACAAAGCTACAGACTGGCAGAGGGCGAAAACAACTGATCATTGACCGAGATGATTGTCAACTCATTCAAATGTTACTCAACAACTGTAGGACAACATCAAGTGACCTACAAAAAGAATGTCAAACAGCAGCTGGGGTGAAGTGGAATTTTGGAGTAAGTTTATTGAATATAACAAATAAATATTTTACTCAAACACATGTTTATGAATAGTAAAACCAGAGAAACTGATAATTTCAGTGGTCTCTTAATATGTTCCAGAGCTGTAAACCAAAGAATCTAATAATATATAATTATGTTTAATACTAGCATTATATTATTCTACAAATAATTGCATTCACACAGGATTATATTATTATATAAAAATATTATTATTATATTACTGATTATCATTTATATAAAACAAACATTTAAACAATAATGAAATAAATACCTTAAAGTAGTCCACTTTAAGTGTATTATTTTGGAACTATTTATCTTGTACTTTAGTACAGCAAGTTCCATTAAAATTGTGTTTATTTAAATAATAAGTATAATTCATGTTAAAATGGACACCCTCGTTTCATATTTTGGTATACTTATGATTGGAAATACCAATATACTACACTTACAATGTACTCCTAATATATTTTAAATATATTATATAAACTGAAATATACTTAGTCATGGTACTTAAATACTATGTAGTATAATTTAGTGTACTAATGTACCCCTCTTCCAAAATAGTTGGGACTATTTTGGAAACAGGGTTGTACAACAAAAATGACTTCAAAATAATACACAAAGCAAATTATTTTTTTCACTTGGCAATCTGTATTATTTCTGACCACTACAGATTTAGTCCTTTGGCTATTTGTTGTTTCTTATTGTGGTGGGACTGGGTTTTCAATAGGCACAGTGCACTGGCATTTGTTGATATGCAGAACAGTGCTGTAGGGTTATCACATGACCTGACACAACCAACTTCAAATCCATATTTGTTTATCCCATGTACTACTGTGTTCTAAATAGCCATTTGAAACAAGCAACATGTTGCTGTGCTATAAATGTTGTAACACAAATATTTTGGGTTTCAATTTCCTTGTGGGCACAAATTATTCTCTTTAAATAAATATTTTCCTTACCCTAAATGCTAGAAATCTAACCTTAGCCCCTATCTTATACATAACCATGCTTCTACCCAAACTAATTATAACTTTGAACGTAAACCTTTGGTCTTCAAGCTTTTTTCCTCATGAGAACTGGCAAAATGCCCCACGAGGTTGCAATGTCCTTGCTTCACTCTCCTTATTGGAATGTTTGGTCTCCAGAAGTCTAGTAACATAAAGACACACAGACATGACTCTTGCTGTAGTTTTGAGGTTTCTGAATGAGTACTAGATGTTTCATTGTTCAGTGTAAGAATTATCAGAGGGCTATAGTCCTCTGACTTTGCCTTATTGACCATTAAACATACAATGTAATGAACCATGTATTTTAACAATGTCTTTTTAATGAAACAAGGATAGTGATAGATTTAGATGAGGAATGTGTTCTCTTTCCAATAGATGTGTTGTAGCTATATATGGAGTTTGGTCCCTCTTTTTTGATTTGATTGGAAAAGACACTTCACATAGGATGGTGACAATGACTGGTTCTCTTCAATCACACTTCCCACTTACCTCCAAGTATTTTATTAGAGAAGTCTGGAGAAGAAAACATCCACTGAGGGCTAGACACAGCTTGTGTCAGTTATAGTGCCTTGAGGTCAGAAGCTTTTTTTGAGTTTTGACTTAGTTGTTGGAAAGTATGGCCCTTCTGGGAATCAAAACGCCCAAACCGCTTTCTAAAATGACAGCTTCCTCCAGCTGTCAAACACGTCAAAATTGGGAGAACTTTGAATGACAGATTTCATGTCTGCCTGAAATGGAGGTGGTGTATACTTGCCCCACGTCAAAAATGATTGATTACTCCTGACACACATAGACACGGCTGGGACCTGGGATTTTGTGCTCGTGCGGGAGCGTGTTTGTGTGTGAAGATGTGGGTGTGTGTTTAAACCACGTTGCCTTGAGCGCAGGGAGGCGCCAGATTACAAAGAGGCGCTGAAGTCTTTCCCCCGGCATTGACTGTTTTTAAATGGGAGCGCAGACACTCACTCATTCAGTCTCTATATCTCCCCCTCCCTCTCCTACTTTTTCTTTCTTTCTCTCTCTCTCT